>CAUYPK010030617.1:0-11383 GCA_963574355.1 Loris lydekkerianus
AAGAAGAAGAAGAAGAAGAAGAAGAAGAAGAAGAAGAAGAAGAAGAAGAAGAAGAAGAAGAAGAGAAAAGAAAAGAAAGAAAAAAGAAATGTATATGGACATAGACCTTACATCTTTTATTGAATTAACTCAAAATGAATCACAGACCTATAAACTAGAAAATAACAGGAGAAAATCTAAATGATCTTGGATTTGGCAGTGAGCTTTAGATACAATATTAAAAGTCCAATTTATGAAAAGAAAAATTGTATAAGCAATTTAAGCAAAGAGAGGGAAAATGGGAGGGAGATGTGGGGCCACAGTGTGTGACACACCTCTTGGGGGTGGAACACTAATGTTCAAGGGACTTTACCCAGCAAATGCAAGCACTGTAACCTGGCTATTTGTACCCTCAATGATTCCCCAACAATAAAAAGAAAACAAACAAACAAACAAAAAACAACTTTCTGCTTTGCCAGAGTCAATGCTATATGAATGAAGAAAGCACAAATTTGGAGAAAATAATTGCAAAACATATCTAATAAAGGAAGATTATCTAAAATATGCAAACAGCCCTTAAACCTCAAGAAAAAGAAAGCAAACTACCCAATTTAATAAACAGGCAAAAGCTTTCAAAAAATAGCCCACCAAGAAAAGATATTTTAAAAAAAGGTAAAGGTAAAAAAGCATATAAAAGTGCACATTTTATGTCATTAGGCAATTTCAAATGATTTATTCACACAATGGAATAATATTCAGTTATAAAAATATAGATATAATCTACATATACAAGCAACAGCACAGCTCAACCTAATAAACATTGTCTAATCAAGAGAAACCAAAACCAAAATAGTACGTATTTTTTAATCCCATTTTAATCAAGCTCTATAATAGGGAAAAATAATAGGGGAAGAAATAAGAAGAGCGAATGAATAATGGAATTCACAGTGGAAGTAATTATCTCAGGACTAGAAAATAAATATTTCTTAGCTGATGGAAATATAGTCATGTGCTGCATAGTAACATGTGACTGACCATACCAAAGATGACCTCATTTATAATGGAGCTGGAAAATTCCTATTGTTTAAGTGATGTCTTGATGATTCTGATTGTGTGTAGGCCATGGCTAATGTGTATGTTTAAGTCTTAGTTTTTAAACTTAGTTTTTAAAAAGTGTAAAAGGCAAAAATGAAATAAAATAATTTAAAAATTAGAGAAAGCTTATAGAATGAAGATACAAAAAAAGAAATATATTTTTGTGCAGTTGTGTTTGTTTTTAAGAAGTATTGTTACTAGAGTTAAAAGTTTAAGACCTCTAAATACTTTAAAAATGTAACAGTAAGCTGAGGTTGAGTTATTGTTGAAGAAAAAAATTTTTTGTTGTTGTTTTTATTGTTGAAGAAAAAAACTAGGTCTACACTAGTGTCCAGTAATGTCCATGTTTTTACGTTCACTCACCATTCACTCACAGACTCACCAAAAGCAGTCCAGTTCTGCAGCTCCATTCATAATAAGTGCCCTAAATATGTGTACCATTTTCTATCTTTTATATTGTATTTTTACTTTACCTTTGCTATGTTTGGATATGTTTATATACATAAATCATTACCATTGTGTTAACAGTTGCCTACAGTATTCAGTGTGGTAAAATGCTCTACCGTTTTGTAAACTAGGAACAATAAACCATATGCCCTAGGTGTGTAGTAGGCTGTACCATCTTTGTTTGTGTATGTACACTGTGTGTGTTTGAAACAATGACAAAATATCCTAACAATGTATTTATCAGAATGTATCTCCATCATTAATCAAGATATAACAGTGTTCTATAGCTTGACAGATATTTGGGGTATATTTTTCATGTTTCAGATATGAAAGTAATATTTATAAATCTTGCTACCTCTGAGTTTACCTTAATAACTTTTTTAAGTGTAAGAGAAGAATTAAAGTTTGTAAGAATGGCAGTAAAGAGTAATTGTGAGTAATGATTAGGGCTGGCAATTAATTACAAAAGTAGAATCTCCATAGGATTATGATTATTGGGATATGGCATGAGCAGAGTGCAACTTCCACCCCTGACCCAGCGATATACATCTAGATAGAATAAATTCTCAACTATCCTCTACTTACAATGATGAGACTTTGAGTAATTTCTATAAGCTTTCTGATCACCAGTGTTCTTATTCATAAAATTAGAAAAAAGTGACAAGATTTTAAGTATTTTTATAATACACTCAATGTGCTTAGCATACAATTTGATGCATAATAAACATTTAGAAAGTGTCTACTATTGTTATTTCTAGGCACCATACTGTGGTAACCTATACAAATCACATTAAATTAAGCAACTCTCCCTTAGTAATTTGTACCACAATTGTCATATATAGTCTAAATACATTAAAAATTATATTATTTTATAAGTATTACTATTACGTGACTCCATCATTAAAATAGAAGAGAAAAAAGTTATTCCCTTATCATTCAAAATATTGGCTTTACCACACAGGGATAAAATAGAACATATTAAATAAATCCTCCTCATTCAGACTAACATAGAATATTAAGATGAAGACATTTATCTTTGAATTTGAATCATAAAATTTTAAAAGAATGTATGTAACTTTGGCAAACAAACTGTTTTTACGTTTAAATCATTAGAGATTATCTTTTACTGAATGAATAAGATAGTTGATAATTATCATAATAGCCTTTATTTAAATGGTTATCTGAGATTTCCTTAAGGTGGATTAAACATAGCCTAATTGATGCTATAGTTCTGTGTTGATTTTGTTTTTTCATTAGAATGAGTCTTTAAAATTAGTTTAACAATAAACCTAAATTCATCCTAGAATTTAATCAAATTATAAAGATATTTGAAAGTATCATATGCTGAGTATGATATGTTAAAATGCTCATAATTAGCACAAGTTTTTAATACCCCCTCCCCACCAGATTTCACACTGAGAAGAAAGCAACGCTGACAATTCCTGTCTTCTGGGGTTCTTTTTTTGAAAGCTGAAGAAATTGCAAAAGGTCAACCATGATTTCCATACAAGCCCTACCTGTACTGATGGCAATTCCATTTTCTAGATTTAGCACACTCAAATGAATTTGCTGAGAAGTCTGCATCTAGTAATAACCACATCAAGCCGTTTTCTACTCTGCGAAGACCTTTATTGCAATTATGCCTTATTTGTGCTCTTCCCTACCTGAATTTTCCCTCTATACTATCTAATCCAATCTTTAATTCAGTGTCAATTCTCTTCCTATGTTTTCTTTCAGGTAAAGATGTAAGTTTCTCTCTTCTATCTTATTGTTTCACGTACTTTGTATCCCTCAAATAACTCTTCAAATACTATTCAAATACTTCCTCATTAATTTTGGTCAATGGTCCCTCAACATTTTTCAGAGGTGTCTGCTCATTCAATCTCTGATGATTCAATTATACATTCTTAACATAAAACATATGTCATTGCTATTTTGAAGTAAGTCCCACTATGTTCCATCATGTAAAACATTGCTTTAATATATCCTTAATATATTTCTTTCATGTTTCCTAACAGTAACCCTAAATCTAACCCTAACCCAAACCCTAACCCTAATCCTAATCCTAGCCATAGCCCTAGTCCTAACCCTATCCCTCACCCCAAGGCCCTGAACCCTCTTCATGTCCAATGGCCCCTGACCATAATTATCATGCAAAGACAGACCCTAAGCATAGACCTCACCTCAGGGGCCCTATACCTTACCCTAGGAGCCCTATACCTCACTCCAGAGGCCCGAAACCTCTTCATCCACCAGGTATGCCTGACCCAATCATCATGCAAAACTGGCCCTAACCCTCACCCTCATGGTCACCCCAAGGTCCTCAAATCTCATCATCCTCTGGGACCCCCTGATTGGAATTATCACTGTAATTTAGGGTGATAATTATGGTCAGGAGAGCATGCAGGATACAGAGGGTTTGGGGTTCTGGGGTGATGTCTAGAGTTAAGGCTCTGTTTTGTGTGATGGTTGGGGTTGCAGGTGCTTGTGGGATGAAGAGAGCTTGGAAACCTGGGTGAGGAGTAGGGTTTGGGCCTAGATGTAGGTGATAACTATGGTCAAACAGGGTTAAGGGTCCTAGGGCAATAGCTATGGTTACTTCCTGGCTTCAAGTGATAATTACAATCAGAGGAACATGTAGGATAAAGAGGGTTTGGGACCGTGGGGTGAAGGCTAAGCATGGACCCAGCTTTGCACAATGGTCGTTATTAGAAAGGCCTGCAGAATTAAGAAGATTCAGGATCCTGGAGTGAGGGCAAGGGTAAGGCCCTATTTTAGATGATAATTATGGTTTTCAGGAAACAAAGGATAAAAAGGGTTCAGGGTTTTGGGGAGAGGGCTAGGATTTGGACCCTTCCAGTGATAATTATGGATAGGGTAACAAGTGGATTTGGGGCTCAGGAGTGAGGGGTAGGCATAGGGTCCGGCTTTGTGTGATGCTTTGAATCATGAGGGGCTGTGTGATGGAGAGGGTTTGAGACCCTGGATGAGCACTAGGGTTAGAACCCAGCCTTTCATGATAGTTGGGGTTCAAGGGGTCTGTGGGATAATGAGAGTTTGGTGCCACAGGCTGAGGGCTAGGGTTAGGGTCTGGCTTTTGGGATAACTATGTTAAAGGAATATGTGGAATAAAGAGTGTTCGTGACTCTGGGTTGAGGCCTAGAGTTAGAGCCCAGCATCACATAATAATTATGGTCACACTAACAAAATACGTCAGGACGGAGGTAGGCCACATCACAGAGACCAACCAGAAGATCAGAAGGCTGGGGCTTCAGGCCGCATGATACCATCCTGACTTTCAAAGCAGGACAGGGGCTACAGATCCAATTCAACCATGTGACCAACAATTCAACCAATCATGCCTACAAAATGAGACTCCAATAAAATCTCTGGGCGCAGAGGCTTGTAGGATCCTCTCAGTTGGTCATCAAATATCTATGCGCTGGGGTGGCCTGTTTGTGGCAGCTTTGCATTTGGGACTGTCCCAGACACAGACACAGCCTTGTGCGTCTCTCCTTTTTGCTAATTTGGATTGGTATCCTTTTACTATAGTAAAACTGTAACTGTAAAACAATAAATAAATAATAAATAAATAACACATTATGGGGTGTAATGAAGGTTAAGGGCACAAGTTTTAGAGTTTGAGTTAGGCCCTGGTTTTGTGTGATGGTTGAGGTCAGGGGTGCTTGTGCAATAAAGAGTGTTCAGGACATAGTGGTGAGGGTTAGCATTTGGGTTCAGCTTTGGGTGACAATTATAGTAAAAAAAACATGTGAGATAAAGTGGGTTTGGGGCTCTAGGGTGAGGGCCCAACTTCACTTGATGTTTAGAGTCAGAGGGGACTCTAGGATGAACAGGATTTTGGTCCTGGGGTGAGGACTAGAGTCAGGGTCCACCTTTGGGTGATAATTACAGATGGAGAAATATTCAGGGTAAAGAGAGTTTAGGGCACTGGGGTGAGGAGTAAGGTTAGGGCCCACCTCCAGATGATAATTTTGGTCTGGAAAACATCAGGATAAAGAGAGTTTTGGGGTGATGGTTAAGGATGGGGTCTAGCTTCAGGTGATAATTACAGTCAGGGGAGCAGCCAGGATAAAGAACTTTCAGGGCTCAGGGTGAGGTCTAGGGTTAGGGCTTGGCTTTCCATAATGACCAGGGTCAGGGAGGCCTGTGTACTGAATAGGATTCAGGGCTCTGTGTTGAGGATTTGGATTAGTTCCTGGCTCTGGGTTATAAATATAGTCTGGGGAACATGAGGAATAAAGAGGTTTGGGACCCTGAGATTAGAGCTAGTGCTAGAGCCCCTCTTGGGTGATAATTACTGTCTGGGGATCACAATAGATGAAGGGTGTTCAGGTCCCTGCAGTGAGGGCTGGAAAGGAGAGTTCATGGCCCTGGTGTGATGGCTAGGGTTTTGGCCCATCTTTGGGTGATAATTACTATAGAACAAATATGAGAAAAAGAGAGTGCAGGGCTCTGCAGTGAAAGCTATGGTTAGGGCCTGGCTTCTGGTGACAAGTTCAGGAAATCCTGATGGATGAAGTGTTTTCTGAGTTCTGGATTGAGGGCTAGAGTTTTGGCTTGACTTCAGCTTTAATTACATCAGTAAACACTTATTTTATGCATGTTCCCCTAACTATAATTATCATCCAAAGTCAGGGCCAAACCCTAGCCCTCACCCAGTGGCCTTGAGCCCTAGATATCCTGCATATTCCCCTGATGGGCGTTACCAGTGGAAGCCAAGCCCTAACCTTAGCCCTCACCCCCAAGTCAGGAACCTTCTTCATTCTCTTCCTTCAGTATGCCCCCATGACCATAATGATTACCCAAACTGGGCCCTAATCCTTGATCTTACCCCAGGGCCTCAACCTCTCTTTATCTAATAGGTTCCTCTGATCACAATTATCACCTGAAACCTTGCCCTAACTCTAGCCCTCATCCCAGGGTACTAAAACCTCTCATGACCTAGTACCCCTTGACCTCAACACCCCATGAAGACAGACCCTAACACTAGCTCTCACCCCAGTGCCTGGAACCCTCCTCATGTCTCAATCCCCCTTACCATAAATATCACCCAAAGCCAAGCCCTAACTGCGGCACTCACTCCAGGCTCCTGAACCTTCATCCTCCAAGACCCCCTGATCCTAACTATGAAATAAAGCCAGACCCTAATCCTAGCACTGATCCCAGGGCCCTAAACCCTTTTCACCCCACATGCCTGCCTAGCCATAATTATCCCCCAAATCCAGGCTCTTAACCTAGGCTTCATCTCAGGGCCCCAAACTCTCTTCATTCCCCAGCCCCTTCTGACCCCAACCACCATATGAAGCTGGGCCCTAACCCTACTCTTCATCCTATATGCCCCCATGATTGTAATTATTGCCCAAAGCCAGGCCTTAACCCTAGTACTCTAATCTAGCAGGCCCCCTGACCATAACTATCAACCAAAGCTGGGCCCTACCCTAGCTTTCACTCCATGGCCTTGATGTTTTTTCTTTCTGCAGATCTCTCTGAATATAATTATCACCCAAATTCAGGCCCTAACCCTAGGCCTCACCTCAAGCTCCCAAACCCTCCTTATCTTGCAGGCCCCCCAACCTTAATTATCATGTGAGGGCAAGACCTGACCTACCCTCACCCCAGGGCCCATACTGTTTTCATTCTCCCTGCCCCCTTGACCCAAATCATCATGCATAGCCAGGCCCTACCCCTAGCCCTCTCCCCAGGTCACAACAGTCTCTTTATTCTCCAAGCACTCTGACCCTATTTATCACACGAAGCCAGGGCCTCACACCAGGGCCTCAAACCTGCATGCCCCCTGAGCCAAATTATCACCTGAATTCAGGCCTGTATCCTAGTCCTCAATCCAGGGAACCTGGCCCCAATCATCATGTGAAGCTGGACTCTAAACCTAACCCTCACCCAAGCCTGCAAACATTCTTCATCTTATATGCCCCCCTCACTGTAATTATCACCTTAAGCCAGGCCCTAATCCTAGCCCTCTCCCCAGGGCCCCAAATTCTCATTATTCCCCTGGCCTCCCTAACCTCAACCATCATGTGAAGCTGGGTCCTAACCCTAGCCTTCAATCCTTGGCCCCAAACACTCTTCATCTCACAAGCCCTCCTGACCATAATTATCACCTGAACCCTGACCCTAACCCTAGCCCTCACTCTTGGCCCTGAACCCGCTTCATCCCATAGGCCACCCTGACTGTAATTACCACCTGAAGCCATGCCCTAACCCTGGTTCTTAACCCAGGGCCTAAGTGCCACTTTTAAAATAAACTACATGAAAAAGAACAAAAATACCATGTAGCCCTTATTCCCCCAAACTATTTCAGTTCAAATAACCACAGGAAGAAATAAAAGTAGGAAATGTTAAACATTTAATTTTCTTTTATCCTTAACCTAAAGGTGTCATCCCTGTTCTCCAAATGTAAAAGCATTTTACAAAATTAATTTATACTAAACACTAGAGGTCATTTTCAAGAAGCACCAGAGAATTAGTACCAAATAAGTCTATGAACTTCATTGATTGCCAGCAAGGAAAGTCAATTTCCAGTGCTAATATCTAGGAATTTAATTTGATTACTCCTATTAGTATAATTAAGGGTAATATCGCTTGGAGGCAAGAAGCTTAATCTATAAAGAAAGAAGGGAAATTTAAATCCCCATAATTTACTTATACCAATATTCTCCACGAATGCCATGCCTGGTATTTTTTCTCATGGTTAGACTAAGTCATAAAAACATGTAGGATACATATATACATCAAATATGCATGCTTCTAAATGTAGTTTAAAAAAAAAGTATTGGGGGGTACTTTGGGACTTGATGTGTGGACTATCATTGAGAGAGTTCCTTAATGTGTCTGTAACTGAGACGATAGACACACCACATTAAGAGAATAAACAATGCAATTGGAGTAAGAAAATCTACTTGTTAGCAGGTGGCAGGTAGCAAGTTGTTAGTCTTCTGTATGTGATTTCGCACACAGAAAGGACAGAAAAGGACATATGTAAAGGGACAGGCTTGCCTTTATCACAAGGTTCTTGTGCTAAAAGATCTTACTGTAGATTTGGGGCATCTTGTTTTGGCTGCCACCTGCTTCCTATAAAAATTTCATATAACTTTGTGGCTTTCTCTATTTAAATTTCCAGAGACCCTCATGGTGGGAGACAGAGACTTACATCTTGGCTCTGTTGCTCTTGTAACTGTTCACTTAAGAAAAAAGGAACTATTCTTTGAGCTTACCCACTATTTGTTCTTAAATAAATTCTTAGCTCAGTCTCTCCATACAGGAAAAAAATTGGGGCATTAATATGAAGAGAATAAATTGTCAGGATTCGAGTCCTGACTACCCCTTATCTAGTGAGTATGAGACTGTCCTGTCTTGGTTTCATGATGTATAAAGCTACTATTTACCTAATTAGATTGTTGTGAACTTCAGGAGAAATTTATTTATGCTTGTATTTAAGCACTTAGAGCAAAGCCAAGCAAATAATAAACATTGTATTGCTTTTCTAAGGCACTGATGTATTCTCTGAAGCTGGTGGCTCATCTCACATCCCATCTTTGTATCTCAGAAGTGACCATTTAAATAAAATAATGTTAAGAAAAACAAGTAGCTCAAAATAGACATTAAATAAGTGTATGTTATTTTCTTCCTTATTTGTGTATATACATACGTACAATTTCCTGAGCTTGAAATCCTTTCAGAATTTAAGAATAATTCAGATCTTTGGTACATAATGAGAAATTCAGTGTAATATTTCATTTGATCTGAAAGTTCTATAACTTTGCAGGTAGGAATTTTGATCCTTACATAAAGTTTAAAATATGCAATTAGCATTGGCATGTTACAAAATTCAAATAATATTTGCCAAGTAAAGTATTTTATTTATCTATAATAGCAAACTCATTTTATTGGAGGAAGCATTTAGTACAATGTAAAGTGCTCATGATGTAATTCCCTGGGCTCTTATTCCTTATTCCTGTTCTAATGTATAATGCTTCCAGTCTTACAGCTGTTTTCTATAGAGGCCTCTTCACTTTCAGTGTACCTATTTTCATAAAATGAAAATAAGGGCAATCTTTTTTGGAATTAAGACATACTTAACCAAAATTGTTTTACTTTTTATACTGACAATTTATGATTATAGCTAAAAATCATTTTAGAATATGACACTAAACAAGCCACCACAAAACTTAATGGCTAAGTAGTATCCATTTCCTTAGTTCACAATTTGTGGGGTGGTTCAGCTGCTCTTCTGTTCTGGCCTGGCTTAGCTGATTTTGCCATCAGTGGGTAGCACAATGTCCACTCCTGGTAGTTAGGAGCTCAGTTGGTCTTTGGAGACTCATTTAGTTCAATTTGTTTCTCTTTCTTGTGGTTTCATCTCCTAGTAGGCTAGCTCAGACTTCTTCATTGAAGGTAGAGGGATTTCCAAAAAATGAAAGAAAGTTAAAGTTCTTTCTGAGCTGTGTAGCATGATGCAAGCAATGTGCTTGCTACTTTTCCCTTGGCCTGAGTTGATCCAAGTGAGTAGAGGACTCCACTTCTCAATGAAAAGAGACAAAGTATTGTGCACAATGTTACAAACTTTCATACTCTATACACATCCAGATACATACACACTCCCCCTCACACATATATATATTTCATGTATCACATACACATAGCAGATTTATTCTAAATATAGAGATATATGAATATATATTTGCATCTATTTTTAAATACCTATGACTTGTGATTAAAATATTTTTAAAAAAACACCCTTATAGAGCAACAACAAATGAGTTTGTATCTTTGTAGATATATCTGAAATAAAAAAAAATATGCATAATCAGAGGTAAATAAATCAAGGCATGGAACATGGTATGCTGCTGCATAACTTAAAGTCAGCAAGTCATGTCAATGTTTTTCATTGCTGAGATTTAAGAGCTAAACTATATGGTCCAGAATTCTCTTTGGTTGCATAACAAATTATCATCTGCATAATATGTTGCCAGTTCACTATGTACATACAAAGCCCTATATTAGGCACTTAAACTTGAACCAAAAAAATGTTTAAGATTAAGTAGTTTAAAATCCAGTTAAAGTTAAAAAGATACATATTTGCAGTTATCCTAAGAAAACTCTAAGTTAGTACAATTATGACACACAACTTCAAAGCCAGGAAAAGACTAAAAGTACCTGGAGACACTCAACGAAGACATCTAGAGGAATTATATTGTTCGATGAATTACTTATGTCAAAAGAGTAAATAGATTAGCAGAAGAACTGAGCGTGGAAGGTATATGCGCTAAGTTAGATGAAAAAGTAGAAAGCGTGTGTAAAAGGAACACCTGGGACACTGAACGAGGGAGTTTAAATTTAATGGCATAAGCAAAGGAGTGTTATGGAATGTTTTAAGAAAGACATAATCCAATGTGATATTCACATCTGCTGGTGACTTCTTTAATTAGAAATACTCTAAATAATTCAGATATACAAACTTCTACCATCATCAACTTACTTCAGCAGATTCAAATGAACCTACTTTTAATAATTTTAGATTTGTGTACAACAGATATATAAGTATTAATATAATTATGACTATAGCTTCCTCTCCAAGTAATATATATGTCTGTAAGTAATTTCAGAAATCACAGATATAGGCATGATTACTAAAAAAGTGAATCCACAGAGAACTCAAATTGATTAGCAAGAAAAGAACACGTGACCCCATTTCAGGCTGGGCAAGGGACTTAAAGAGAAACTTCTCTAAAGAAGACAGACGCAAAATCTACAAACACATGAAAAAAAGCTCATCATCCTTAATCATCAGAGAAATGCAAATCAAAACTACTTTGAGATA
>CAUYPK010030618.1:0-25953 GCA_963574355.1 Loris lydekkerianus
TAGGTTGTCCCAGCTTTGGGAGTCTTACCCGTCATTGGTGCTATGGAGGGTGGTGAAGAATAATAGTTAGATTCTTGGTTAATGAGCTGGTGATATTGGACCTCGACCTGATTTAACTGCCTCTAACCTTTTTTAAGGATATAGGGCCCAAAGGTGAAGGGTAAATAAGGGTAGCAGGGGAAGAAGTTAGGGTAAAAAACCATGTAGGCCCGTCCACAGGGGATTTTCTAAAATTTCTTTTCTTCTCTTTTCTAGATCTTCTTGGAGTGTTTTGATCTTGTTTTGCACGATCTCAGATCTGTTGGCATAAAAGTAGCACTTCTCCTGCAAAAATAAAACAGATGCCTCCCTTTTTGGCTGTTAATAGGTCTAATCCCCTTCTTGTTGGGGCAAGTATTTAAAGTCTCTTGCCGAAACCCAAATGGTTTTTTTTTTTTTTTTTGCTACCTCTTTTTCATCTCCAATTCAAAATCTATTTTTCATCTGTAATGATTAATGCTACGAGTCTGATTAATATGAGTGGTATGTACTTCTGGGTGCATGTTTATGTGTATGCATATGAATTTTAAGACAGTTTTCTTCAGAGTCATCTTCTATTATGATTTTTCAAACCATTACTATGACAAGCCAGGGGGTTCTGAATAAATTATGTCATTTATGGCTTAAGTAGGTATGTGTTTTTCAATATTATACATACCACCCCTGTGTCAGACACATTTCTAACACCACCATCACCATCTAACTTATACTTGAGACTCTAAAACTCTGTTTCACATTATTAAGAATATGATACTTTCTAATATTCTGTGTGTCTAATTTTTTTAGGCAACATGTATTTGTAGTTTTAAGGAATTTGATATTATCTCTATTCAGCACTTTTCAGATAATTAAAATAATTTCTTATGTAAAGTGTACTGATTGCTATAGTCTGGCTTTGTGTGTGGGCTATCAGAAATAATCCATTGCTATTTTGAAGTATTTTATGTTTCCCACACAAGGCCAAATGATTTTCTTTAGAACCAAGGAAAAGGGTCACTTAGAAAGTGTTGGGAATCAAAATCAATGATCTTGTAATTTTTTATCTACTCTGGAGCATCCATTGAAAGATCAGTAGTATATAGAAAAAAGTAGTAGAAATTAGCAAATATATCCTTGTTATGTGATATTTTATGATGTATCTTGATGTATTTTTTGTAAATCTTAAGTTTTCTTAAAGCTCATAGCTTTGGAATATGTAATCTGTTTATAGTTATGCTGAAAACAATAATCTCTAGTGTGTCTTTCCAAACTGAATATTTTTATTTTTTTAATATATTTTTTATTTTTAAATATACATGTGTTTATTAGATTTCCACTTTTTGCCTTCACAAAATTAAAAAGGCTTAAAATTTAACAACTATAACAATGTTGAAGATAAGGACTAGAAACAAAAACCTCGTAAAGAACAAATGAAGATAAATACATTTAGAAATGAAATCAGACAATTGCTGCTATGAAGTATTAAGCAATAACAATAATAGTAATGCAAAGAAAGTAACATTCACATTGTCAAATGAACTGAATATTTTTAAGTGCTTTTGTCTGGATCATTATTTTGGAATCACATGTTATTTTTCAGCTTAATGATTATAAATATAGAGAGCAAAATGCATTTGTTTTTTACTAGAGAAGAATGTGAAACCCAGATTTCAGCAGATTTTCTACTCCAGTATACTATTTGGTGTAAAAAGTTCTTATATTGTGCTTCTGCAGAACACCTGTACTGAGCAAATCTAGACAAAGGAAATTCTGCTGCTTATCTTGAATTAAGACAATTGTTACACAATTCAAAGAAGTTAATAGGCATAGTTTTCTTTTTCAGTTAAAATATATTCTGTATAACATTTTCTATCCTGACAATGTCCATCTGCCAGAAACGTCTAGAATAGAACAAAAGCAAAACTCACAGGCAGGAGTTTTCACTCTGTGTGACACAGTTTGGGTGAGGACGCCTGCAGGGGTGGTTATCCTGTCACCTAAGTGAAATCGCCACGTCTGCGGCTGTCCCTAAGAGGGTAATTAAGAGGATAGATTCTGCATCCTGACTGCCTGGTCTCCATCACTCTTGCCCAAATCTTAGGTCAGAAGTTCCAGTGTGAGATCCCCAGACCTTCAATATCAGGAACACATGGGAACTTGTTAGAAATTCATATTCTCAGATTCCACTCCAGAACTGCTAAATCAGATACCCTGGGGGTGAGGCCCAGAATCTGTGCTATAACGTGCTCCTGCAGGGATTCTAATGCCATCTAACGCTTGAAAACAGCTGTCCCAGCTCCTGACTTGGGCACATTGCTCAATTTCTTTGAGCCTATCTTTTCCCAGCTATAGAATGTCAAATATAACAGTATTCATCTCATTGTATTGTGATGCATTCAAGAAAACCATGTGAAGTGGATTCTGCAAAAGTGCCTGACTGTGTGGAAGCAGTACCCACATCTGCACGCTCCACATCTGAGCACGTTGACCAGCCTCTGAGATCACACTTCCTTCTATCGTGGCAGAAACCAAGGTCGCAGATGCATGACAGTAACACACCCTTTACACAGTGAAATGTTATGAAAACCTTGTTCTAGTACATCTTCCCTTAAGTTTTTGTAATCCTTCAATGGCCTATCTCATTTTACATTCTAAATCTTTAGTAGTGGACTACTAAAATCTTTATCTTTAGTCCACTACAAATTCACTTTTCCTTGCCCCCCCCTCATTTTCCACTTTTCTCATTTTAATTTTGGCATGAATATTTTCTATAGCATTTTTTTTTCTGACATACAGTAACATCATGTCATCTTAAATACCCAAAGAAAATGCAGTTTAGGAAAGATTGATCAGCAAAAACCAAAGAATATGAATGAGTGGATTCTGTGTTTAATCTACAAGTGAGATTATCACCTCTTCTCTGCCACACCAATAGGAAGACTGGTATAATTCATTTATTAAGAAGAATATAATAAATGCCATTTTATGTAAGAATGTAGATTGTGTCTCCTACGATTTAACACATACAATTGAATAGTGAAGTCTTTCTGATCTGTTTTCTAATTTATTTTTTTTCACCAATGGCATGAAAATTCTCCACAAAGATTTAGTCCAAGTTTGAAATATGGTGTTTAAAATGTGTTTGTTACCCAATAAGCAAGGTTTTTTAATCTTAGAGATATCGGTAGGAAAGGTTGAGGTTTACTTCTGTGTAGTCACAGAGGACAGAGTTCTACATTGTGGAGAACACCACATCTACAGGATAATCTCTTTGTTAGGAGGAGTGGATCTCTGAACCCAGAACTCTCCTTTGCTGCCCTCATTCAAGACACTCTGCAGTCCAGCACTTCTGACCTCTGGGTTTCTCTCTCACTCTTTCCCCACTCACAACCTGTGCTCCAGGTCAGGTCCCCGTGGGGACTCTGTGTGTCTTTCTTTTGCTGTGTCTCTGCTTATGCTCTCTTCCCTACTGGAAAGCCATCACCTGTATAACTAGTCCCTCCTGTAGTCTTGTCTACTTGTTGGAATTTCATCTGAGCTTAATAAAAGTGTTCCTTGAGGCTTTGCTTGTGTATACTTGGAATAGTGATAAAGGCTAGAAATAGCAGTCTGCACCAGGGATGGATGATTTGGATGCATCTAAGGAAGCCAAGGGGTGAAGGCAGCATTGCAAAGAATAGTTAAGGGGAAAAAAAAGAGTCTCCATCTATGGTCTGTGTAAAAAACCTATTCAGTTTGAATATCTGAGTTTGCCTGTTATTAGAATTCTTTCTCTAAGTGCTTCTTAAAATGATCAAAGAAATGTTTAGGATTGTGGGGAAAACTGATAAATTAATTTAAAAAACTGATAATTAATGAAATATGCTACATCAAAGAACATCTCATCTTGAGCAATCAATAATAAATATGACCTTAATATAGTTATCCTATTCTAGAAAAATATGTCTCAAACTGAACATCATTAAAATTTGGGGTTGGATAGTATTTTGTTTGGGTGTGTGGCTACCCTGTGCATTGTAGAATATTCAGCAGCAGCCCTGGCCTCTACATACCAGATACCAGCGCAACATTCCTACCCCTTCCCCAAATTGTTTTACAATAAAAAATGTCTTTAGACGTTCTTGTGTGTTCTCTGGGGAGTGGGGATTATTGGAGTCAAATTCTGTTCAGTCATTCAAACCATTCAAACTTGAAATTCACTGGTCTAGGCTATAAAAATGTTTGATTCAGAAATTCAATTCTCAAATTATTGTGAAAGATGAGTTCATTTTAAGGTCGACTTGCAAGGTGTATCTATATAAATATACATTAAACTTTAGCATTTTGGGACTTAGTTTTCTTTTTCTTTGTGCATGATTATTTTGGGGTCATGCACTGCAGGGGTCAAGACTGCAAATTCAAAGATGGAGAAAAGAAGAACACAGTATCATGAGACAGAGAGAAAAACTTAGAAATGCATATGAGATATACACACATAACTCGAACTTAATAAGGATAGATAAACAATAGGAAAATACATGAATCGATAGAGATCACAGCAAAAAATTTCACAAGGATCAAAGTCAACCAGAAGACCTGCTTAGACGTGACAAATACAACAAGTAATAAAAATTAAAATGAGATAATTATCATACTGTTAAGATGGGAGAAAACCAAGAGTGGGAAGATTTGTGCTCCTCCTGTAATGTGGGCATGCTTAGTATTGCTGGCATTTATGTGTGTGTGTATAAAAATTTAAGTATATCTAAATTATGTGTGTGTGTATCCGTGTGTCCTGCAATGTCTCCAAACCTATCAAAGTCCTTTGAATGCTCTTTCCTTGCTCAATGAGTGGCGACAAATTTTTATCTAAGGAGCCTCACTACACAGACCATGTTCTCAGGTTCACAGTTAGGTGAGAAGGTTTTAGGAAGCTCAGCTCAAATCAAAGCTGTTGGATTCCAAATGTGGATACCAGGGGTAAGAGTGGATTTCTTTTCTCTATAGGCCTAGAATGAAAAAAATCTTCAGGAAATCTTCATGGTATGGTGTAAGGTAGATCACTGAAATCAAGGTGGTGGCATTAAGGGATTGTTTAAGGGAGAAAATCAAGAGATTTTCTTTGATATGGTGATGGGGGCATTTAGCTAAGCATGAGAGTTGAGGGGAGTACAGAGGGCCTTTATTAGAAACATCCTCCCATGTCTTTGAAAAAACTCCTGATTTCTCAATACCATGTTCTTTGTTCATGCATTTAACCATTTTTTATACCTAAATTTAATTTTGAGTTTTAATACTACTTTTGAAATTACAATTGTTTGAAGATCATTAGCAATATGATTCATTCACACCTTTTTTTTTTAAATATGGTCCTTTAAAAATACATAAACTTCTCCTGGGAAAAAGCCCCAAGTGTCAATTCTGCTTTGATATTTCTGTTTCCTCCCCTTTCCTGCACACGTGGCTGAGGGATTGAATACTGCGGCTGTATCAGAGGAAGACTCTTTAAAGGTTTTTCAACACCTTTAATAGTTATAAACTGACTAGAGCTCCTGGTTGTGGATTAGCTTTGATTTAGAGTAGAGGGTCTTTTTTCAATCATTTATTTTAGTTTGAATTCCATTCACTACCAGAAAAAAAAAAAAAAAAAGAAAAGAAAAAGAAAGGAGAAAGAAAAAATTAGCAAGACAGAAAGAAAAAAAAAAATTAGGTCACGAAATGTACAAGTCAAAAGCAGTCATTCCAAATTTGTGCTTTATCTAGGCTCTCAGATTTTCCTTTCTATATTTTTCAACATCTTTCAGATAGCATCATCAATCTACAACTTTCTAGCCCCCACAAAATGTAGATTTTTGACTCCAGCATATAATTGCCTTCAATCGATATTTCTGACTGTACAAATAAGGACTTTATAAAACACGACAGGACCTAGTTCCTTAATTTTAGATGCAAATGCATAGGACTGTGGTTGTATTTTCTTACCAAAGCAAAAGGAAATCAAATCTACCCACCAACAGGTTATAGAGCCACAGATAAATGTTAAAGCAGTGTTTATTTAAGGCAGTAAATATTTAATACAAAAGAAAGTAACAGGTACAGAAGAAGCAGAGAAAAATAAAACAAGTGAATTCCTATAGATGCTATAAAATCCCTAGTTAACCAAACCATGGGCTCTGAGGAACTATCCGTCCTACCTGAGACTCAGAAATACCATAATTCTCACGTCCAGAGAAGAATCCACTTGTTTTGTTGAGTTGCCAACAGTTGTCACTGATGCGGTCTTGAAGTTCCCTTGCTTCTAGTCAGATAAGAAGAGAAACACAAATCCATTCTCCTTCAGACTGGACCTTCTTCCCAGCTGGTCCCCCCTATCAATGGCTTCGGTCTGCCAAGTCCTCCAAGGGGGCTACTATGCCCTGCTTTCTTGTGCTTGCAGTTCCTGATGTGATGTTACTCACCTTTTCTTCTCTTCAGTGTCATCCTTTTTATGTCCCTTTCTTACAGGTGTCTGGCCTGCAGAGGAAAGTTCTCACATGTGTCAAATCAGTGATGTCATGCCAGTTAGCCCATTACATGCTATGTCAAGTATCACCTGATGGTATTTTATCTTTATTAAGAGAAAACTAGTTTCTTTCCTTGGTTTTAAGTTTTTCCTTCACTTTTGATATTATCTGCAAATACAAAAACAGGCTCCTCCTTCATGAACTTCATAATCTAGTGTGACTAATAGAATAGAACAATGTCCTTAAGTAAATCAGGAGTTAGCATTGATCGTGATAAGAACTAAGGAGAAATGTATAGTATGTTGAAAACAAAGAATGTAAGTTCCAGGAGGGATTTAAACAAGCATTCCGTGAGGGACAGACACTTCAGCTAGTCTAAAGGAAAGACATGAAAGATGTCCCAAGGTTTAGTTTCAAGACCTGGCAGAGGACAGGTTGATTAGACTCCTGGGACGCTGCTGCTCAGGCCAAATCAGGCTGAGTATCTGGATGTGGTTGCTTTTAGGAATGGGGATGCCTAAAGCTGATTCCGATCTTCAGATCAGGAACATTTTCTAAGGCTTCTCTTGAATGGTTGAAGTTCTTTAAGAATAACTTGTAATTGGATGCAAGTTCTCCTTTTTCTGTCCTCCAAATCTGCCATGTTTTCTTTATTTTGTTCTTTCTTCTTTTCTTCTAGGCAAGCTTAAGTTGGCCTTCCAGATCCTTAACATCAGTCTCCCTCTTTAGTGCCTCCAATGTGGAAATTCAGTATGATTTTTCCATTGTCATCTTTATGTCTCTCTCTCTCTTTCTCTTTTATTTTTTCTTTTCATGTTCTAATGTGTAGCTATTTGGTTGTTTCTTAGACTCTCCATTTTACTTTTGGCTAAGTTGTATGGAAACCATGTTAGTTTTGCTTTTGTATGGAAGCCACATTATTTTTGAATTGTGATAAGAGTGGGATTTTCTTCTGGATCCTGTCATAGATCAAGTTGAAATCTTTTTTTGCAAGAAACTAAAGTATTTTCTATGGGGATTTATATAATTAAGAATTCAGGCCAGGTGCAGTGAATCATGCCTGTCAGCCTAGGACTCTGGGTGGAGTGCCTGAGCTTAGGATTCAAAACCAGTCGAAGCAAGGAGACCCCGTCTCTACTAAAAATACAAAAACTAAGTGGGTGTTGTGGTGGACATCTGTAGTCCCAGCTACTTGAGAGGCTGAGGCAGGATGATCACTGAGCTTGCTATGAGCTATGATGCCGTGGCACTCTCCCCAGGGTGACAAACTGAGACTCTCAAAAAAAAAAAAAACAGTCCCTAGAAAATAGAGACTAAAACAATTTTTCAGTGCCACAGCTTTATCAGAAGGTGACCCTTAGCTTAGCTGGAGCAGGCTTGTCTAGTCCAAAGGGCAGAACAGTCACGGCAGCTGCAAATGAAATGAAGGAAAATCCAATCAAGGGTCTGGAACATAGATGATGCTGAGAGGAATCTCAGAGAGTGTGTGTGTGCGTGTGTGTATTACTTTTAGTGCATCAGAGTACACTTAGTCTCTCAAAGGAGTTGGCAACAAGACAGGGTGTCTGCCCATTAGTGCAATGATCTATAACCTAGGTCTATAGTTAGAAGAAGTTGTCTTTACAACTCCCAGCCAATTTCTGTTTCTCATGGGCATTTACTAACTCGCTTCTGTTCTACGTTGGCAGCAACTCCCCCTGCTTGTCACCTACGTTGCAGGGAATCAGAACTAAAGATTTTGAACTACAGGAAAACTTCACTTCTCACTTGATATACTCCCAGGGCTTTTGCTACCTTTATGCATTCAAAGTGCAAGTTAATAACAGTCGAGCAACTGCCACAAACGCACATATATGTAGACACACACAACACACACGTTACCCACACTTCCATACATGTCCAGATAACACACACTTTACATAGATATACTTCATACATCCTGCCTCATTTTTTGGCATGTCCTTTCTCTCATAAATGTGTTCAATTAGCAGGAGGGCAGTGATAGCAGGAGGGAAAAGGATCAGAGCTTCCCTGCTCACAGAACGTAGTGCCCTAGGGCTACAGGCAGGCGTCTGTAACTTTCTGCTGGAACACAGCCTGTGACAGGTGCAAAGTGCCTCTCTTTCCTTTTCTTATGACCTCTGTTTATCATGACAGAAAATGTTCTAGGATTATGTCCTAGTGAGCCACGAGGGCAACGTGTGAAAGAGCATCAGAAAAGTCACTTCTGTCATCTTTCCAGGGACCTCTGCCAGGTGAGATCAAGACTCCCTGCTATTCTAGGCTGTCCCTGCTTCAAAGCAGGAGAAATTCTGTTTTTTTTACTTGGGACCAGTAGGAGAGCAACAAAGTGGCAGATTTTAGGTGGTTGTTCTCATTACTACATCCTCAGCACTTAAAAGAGAGCTTGGTTTCAGGGTGCAGCTAAAATCTTTCGATCGAAAGAAACACTGTTAAATTCTATATCATTATCTCAATTGCCAAGAAAGTATTTGATAAAAATACAGCAGCTATTCATCATATGCATAGCCAAAATAATAATAGCAAAGGGGGTTTCTATGTTCACAAGACAAAAATGAATGTTTTATCAAGTGTTTTCTTTAAGTAGAAATAGGAGAGGCTTTCTCAAATAAGAAAAGTATGAACATAACTCGCTTCACCAATGCTGATGAAATTATTTATTATTTCAGTAATAATCTTATTATTACATGTTAAAGAAAAATAATATTGAAAATATAATCACTAGACCTTAAAATCTTTAGTAAACTATTGAAAATGAACTAGCAGGAAAATCATTATCTTAAATGTGTGCAATAGCAAGAAAAAAGATGTAATTGAGTTGGGTTATGATGAGGGACCTAAAAGGTAAGAAAAATAATACTTATCACGACAGTATTAAGACAAAATCAGTTAACTCTAATTTGCAAAGAAAGACATGGTTTCTCTAAAATATATGTGCTACTTTCCTGTAATTACTACTCAAAGCTACATTAATTAGACACTGATATAATATGGAATAGACTGTAAACATAAGCATAAATTATTTCTCATATACATAACACCTTGATTGGAAGATATTATTGTCTTTGTTTAAAAGATTAAGACAGAGAGTGAGAAGGTGCTCAGCAGATGGGGCAAATCCACCACACCAGGTCGCATGGATTGGTTCCAAAAAGGGGCATGTACACTACAACAGCACAACCAGGAAAACATGAGTTTCCCTAAGTGAGCACACATGAGCAAGCACGCTCTCACAATCACTAATTTTAATACAAATGATTGAACTTGGAGTGATTATTAATATGATAGCTATAAAGCATTGCAGCAGACCATATGGCTCAAGGGACGGGAGAAGCGAGAGTTAAGCTTTGAACATCAGTATAAGAAGCACCTGTAACAGCTCAGTATTATAACGCCTTGGTGATGAGGGCATGGGGAAGGGATTGGGCTCTCCTGAACAAGAGAGCGCGTGAGACCAGAACATCAGTGCTTGGCAGTCTCTACACCTGTGGTGTAGATAGCCAGAGGACTACGTCTATAACCAGTCACAGGAGCTGTTAGTCCAGATTCTCATTCTTTGACGCACTTGCTCACTCTGACTCTTTCGCTCCTCTTGCTCAGAGGGTGTCTACCTGGTGCCCTTCCATGAACACCGCTAAGATTCACTCTCCTACTAAGATTGTTTCTCTCCTTCGAAGACTGTCTCTCTCTCTCCTGCTAAGACGAATTGCCCCTCAGCACCTAAGGAGAGTTGATCCCCAGCAAGGTAGCACAGCAGTCAGAGTCCAGATGGTAACCTGGGCCGGGGATGGTGACCTGGCCAGTCCTGGCCCGGACAAAGTAAATCCCACAGATGTGTAATTAACTGGAAGCAACACATTGACTCAGGTCCTTAGGATGTTCCTCAGAATTGGATCCGCGTCCCCATAGTTCCACTTCTTAAAATGCAATCACTGTATAATGTTTAAAGAGAAATGATTGAGAGAATATTTGTATATAGTTTCTTTAGTGTTGTTGGCCTTTTAATTGTTTTAGTAAGAAAATTTTGCCATGGGGAAAATGAATTAATGCCCAAGTATGTTACTATCATTAAGGAATGTCATACATTAACAAAACAATGATCTTTATAAATTCTCAAAGCAGACATTCAGGAAACAGATTTATGAAGAAACAGAGCAGAGAGGAAAAAGAAAGATATTTGAGCAGATAAAGCGAGAGAAGTAGTAGAAAAGAATGTTATATCTAACATAGGAATGAAATTTACATTGGAAGTATTAAAAAAAAAGAATAGAAGCAAATGGAAATATCATAAGGGATTGTAGATTGGAAACAATGAAACAAAAGTAATTAAAATGAACAATGAGTTAAGTTAATTACAAGATTACAAGAAAGTAGTTTTTCTGAAAGACAAAAAAACAAACAAAAAAAAAGAGAGAAAAGAAAAAAAGCAAAGTTCAACATATACCTATGTGGTATTCCTGAAATGGAGAAACGAACATAATGAAGAAATATAGTTAAAGTTATTTTCTCCAGCTATGCGGGAGTTTTGAGAATAAATATTTTGACTAGAAACTTCTGTTTGAATGCCCCTACTCTCTGAAAAAAAATTAATGTAAATTGATCAGCATCGATATCTTTTAAAATACAATTATTCCTTAATACCTGTGGGAGGTTGTTTGGTTCTAGAATCCCCAAAAGATGCCAAAATTCACAGATGCTTTGTATGTAGAACCTCAAAATATGGAAGGCCAACTCTAACAAGGAACCTTTTGGGGTGTTTAAAAGGAGGCCTCGTTCTGCATAAAGGGTGACCTCAGAATTCTTCTCAGCAACATTCCACATTAGGAAAGAGTAGGCCAATGCCTCCAGTGTCTTCAGAAAAAGAGGGCGCTACCAATGTGTCGTTTAAAGTAAGGCAACTGACAAACATTTTTAATACGTAATACTTCTGGTTTTCTAGTTTTCATATTCTTTTAAGAATATTCTGCCAATGACATGAATAGAGGAACTATGCCAAAAGGATTTTTGATAAACAATAAATATTTTAACTGCAGTAAGAAGGAAAAAAATACTGTTGAGAATTATGGCTACATAGAGAATGAAAATGTTATAAAAATAATAGCATGAAAATGATTTATTTGATGTAATTTGGGATAAAAAATGTAAGACAAGCGGGGAGGTAAGATAAGTGTGGTGAGTTTCTCATCTTTTATAGTCGAGGTCAAACAAAATGCCACTTAAAGGTGATATCAAATAACACAGGCATAAATATTCAAAGGCATAAAAAATGTATTAGAATTAAGAAAGTAATGGAAACAACTGAAGTTGAGTAATGCAGCAAGAAAGGAGAAGGGATAGATTGGAGGGATAAATTTTGGCAGTGTTACAGTGAAAGGTCAGTACCTGATAGATAAAGAAATAACAGCATTAAAACATTGTATCACATTGTAGTAAAAAAGATAACAAACAGAAAATACCAGGCTTTCAAATCATCAATAGTAACACACACACACACACACACACACTCTCAGAGAATATAGCTAAGAAAAAAAGACAAAGTGAAAAATTAAAAAAAATTAGAAACTAGAAAACATAAGAAAATGTGAAATAACTAATTCTGAAAATATCTACCACATTAATAAGGACAGTATGGCATTTTAATGTGAAAGTTACTTATTTCCACAAGAAATCAGTAGAAATGAATGACTAGGCACCAACGACGTAGCCTCACATTTCATAATGAAAAATCTACAGCAATTTCAAGGCAAAGGAGAAGAAAACACATTAGTTGCAGGAAACTTAATTCAGTGAATGCAAAGCACTTATAAAAATTAGTAAGCACATAGAAGGCCTACAAGTTATAGTCAATTCAGTATATTATATATCATTGAGTGTCTCCATTAAAGACATTTCTTCATAAATTCTCCAGAAAAATTGGTAAAATGGTTTGCTCTCAAATTGTATTAATGGCTTCTGAATTGACATTTTTACAAATATCTTTGACAAACTACTTGCAACTTTATTTTTACAAATTTGTAGCTATTTATATTTAGAGATTCTTCTCTGACTCCAGAATAAACTAAATCTTTAAGCAGAAGACTAGAAGCAAGTATCAAAAATTCGGAGATCCATTTGCAGATCATTATGGTGGATCTCTCAAATTTGTAAGCAAACAGATGTTCAACTGGCTGGGACACTATAGGAAGAAAAAAACAAAAAACAAAAAAACGAAAACAAATAAACAGGAGTCCTTTGTCTTAAAAGCCTCCAGTCCAGCAGGGAAATCCAAAATAAAGCCCCAGTGTATTGGTGGGGTGAGGGAGGGGAAAGGACTTTCATGGAAGCAGCTAAAAGGATCTTATAAAAAATACATCGACCCACGAATAGACTAGCAAATTGTGGTACATGTACACCATGAAATACTATGCAGCCTTAAAAAAAGATGGAGACTTTACCTCTTTCTTGTTTACATGGATGGAGCTGGAACATATTCTTCTTAGCAAAGTATCTCAGGAATGGAAGAAAAAGTATCCAACGTACTCAGCCCTACTATGAAGCTAAATTATAGCTTTCACATGAAGGCTATAACCCAACTATAGCACAAGACTATGGGGAAGGGGCCAAGGAAGGGGAAGGGTGGGGGGAGGTTTTGATGGAGGGAGGGTAATGGGTGGGTCCACATCTATGGTGCATCTTAGAATGGGTACAGGTGATTGCACTAATGTACACAGTTATGATTTAACAATAAAAATAAATAAATAAATAAATAAATTTCACCTTTTAGTTTGGAAAAAAAAAAAAGAATATGACAAAGGACTTATAACTAGAATAAACAGAGAACTCAAATTAATCAACAAGAAACTAACAAACAATCCCACTCATAAATGGCCAAGAGACTTGAACAGAACCTTCTCCCAAGAAGACAAATGGTCAAGAAACATTTGAGAAAATTCTCATCATCCCTAATTATCAGAGAAATGCAAATCAAAACCATTCTGCAATATCACCTAATCCCAGTGAGAATGGCTCAGAACACGAAGTCCCAAAGCTGCAGATGTTGGTATGGATGTAGAGAGAAGAGAACACTTTTACCCTGCTGGTGGGACTGCAAACTAATACAGCCTCTGTGGAAAAAAATCTGGAGAATGCTCAAAGAGCTAAAAGTAGATCTTCCATTTGATTATATAACCCCATTACTAGGTATCTACCTAGAAGAAAAAAAAATCATTTTAGTATAAGGACATTTGCACTAGAATGTTTATCATAGCTCAATTCATAATTACCAAGATGTGGAATCAATCCAAGTGCCCATCAACCCATGAATGGATTAACTAACTTACATATATGTATGTTCATAAAATACTATTCAGTCATAAAAGGATGGAGACTTTATATTTTTTGTATAGACCTTGATGGAGTTGAAGTACATTCTTCTTAGTAAAGTATCATAAGAAAGGAAAAGCAAATATCCAATGTACTTAATACTCACATAAAAACTAATAAACAAGCACATATCCACATGAGAGGAAAACACAATTAACTTCAACTGGGGGGAAGGCAAAAGGGAGATGAGACAAGGGACGGTGACTGGCAAGTTCTCGCCTAAGGTGCACAATGTGAGGGTACACAGCACACCCCCGGGGTGAAGAGCTCAACTACAACCTGAACTTTATCTTAGAAACACAATGTAAGCTGTTCCTTTGTACCCGCATATCAATCTGAAGTTTAAAAAAAGGGAAAAAAACTAGAAGAAATGTGAGATGTACATACCTTTGAGAAAGATTAATAAAAACAAGTAAGAAAATTAATTACCCAATTATTCTGATTCAGTGTGCAGGGCAGAAATCAGCCCTGGATAGGACGCCACTCATCGCAGGGCTCACTCACACACACCCGCACTCATACTTGGACCAGATGGTCACATCAATTTACCCAACGGGCACAGCTTTGAGATGTGGAAGGAAACTGGAGCAACTGAAGAAATCCTATGCAGACAGGTGGGGAACACACAAAGTCCATACAAACAGTGGCCCTCAATGAGTGAGGCTTCACCACACTATGAGAAAGGGGAAGCTTACCTGGGGGCAAAGTTCAACCTTTTGGCTTCTCTGCCCTACATTGGAAGAAGAAGAGTTGCCTTAGGCCACACATTAAATATACAAACACTAATAAAAATTGATGAGCAAAAAAAACCAAACCAACCAATGATCTGTGCATGATTTTCATGCTATCCAACACCACAAATATATAAAAATGTCCTCACATAATCTGCATGTGGTCTTTGGGCAGTAGGTTGAATGCCCCTAAATTTTTTCTCATTTACCAGGCTTCAATAATTCTTATTCTAACCCAAAAACATCTTTCTCAGAAGACTTGGAAACTTTCCTTCAGCATTGACACACCAACCACAGAACAGACACAGAGTTCCTAAGTGGAACGACTGAGATGCTTTTACTCTCCACATGCAGGGATTTCCAACACTGCTGTAAATAGAATCACAATAAACACATTCATACAGAGCACTTTTTCCAGTATATGATGAGAAGGAATTGTCCTCTGTAGTGGGTTGACTTGGGTTCCCTCAGAAGATACATCCAAGTCTAATCGTCTGATTCCTGTGAATGTGACCTTATTTGGAAATAGGGTCTTTGCAGATGTAAACAAGTTAAGGACCTTGAGATGAAATCACCCTGGATCCAGAGCTTGTTGCCGTTATAGGGGAAAGGAATGGGAAATAGAAGGTAAAGTGACACCAAGAGGAAGGACACATGTAGATGGAGACAGAGACTAAAGCAATGCATCTAGAGATTTTTTTTTTTAATTTTTTCTTTGTAGAGACAGAGTCTCACTTTATCACCAGCGGTAGAGTGCCATGATGTCACACGGCTCACAGCAACCTCCAGCTCTTGGGCTTAGGCGATTCTCTTGCCTCAGCCTCCCAAGCAGCTGGGACTACAGGCGCCTGGCACAATGCCCAGCTATTTATTTTGTTGCAGTTTTACCGGGGTCGGATTTGAACCTGCTACTCTCAGTATATGGGGCCGGTGCCCTACTCACTGAGCCACAGGCACCACCCTAGAGCAATGCATCTAAAGACCAAGGAATGCTTGGAGCTACCAGAGCTCCAACTGGAAAGAAGAACTCCTCCCAAGAACAATTGGAGAGAACGTTTCCAGTCACACTTTGATTTTTGGACTCTTGGCTTCCACAACCTCAAGAGAATAAATTTCTGTTGTTTTAAGCTTCTATTTGGCCACTTGTTAAGGCAATTCTAAGAAACTACCAAATCCCGCATGATCCAAATGTCAAGAAATAAAACTGCAGGGAATTGCTATTACCAGATGTAAGTACACAGATTGCCTTTCTCCAACTGTACAAAAAATCATGTCATTCTAAGATGCACCATAGATGGGTACAGGCGATTGCACTAATGTAAACAGCTATGATTTAACAATTAAAAAAAAAAAATCCAAAGACTTAATAAACTAGAAAAAAAAAAAAAATCATGTCAAAATTTCATATTCAGGGCAGTGCCTGTGGCTCAGTGGGTAGGGTGCTGGTCCCATATACTGAGGGTGGTGGGTTCAAACCTGGCCCTGGCCAAACTGCAACAAAAAAATAGCCAGGCATTGTGGTGGGCACCTATAGTCTCAGCTACTCAGGAGGCTGAGGCAAGAGAATCGCCTAAGTCCAGGAGTTGGAGGTTGCTGTGAGCTGTGTGACATCACGGCACTCTACCAAGGATGATAAAGTGAGACTCTGTCTCTACTCTACAAAAAAAAACAAACAAACAAAAAAAACCTTTATATACAAAATATAATAGATGATAATATAGAAGTTCTCTGCCAAAAGATATAGCTCCTGAAAAGCACAACCTAATTAACACACAATACACCAGAGCTGGAGAGTTTGAATCCAGCCCGGGCCTGCCAAACAGCAATGACAACTATAACCAAAAATAGCCAGGTGTTGTGGTGGGCGCCTGTAGTCCCAGCTACTTGGGAGGCTGAGGCAAGAGAATCACTTAAACCCAAGAGTTTGAGGTTGCTGTGAGCTGTGACGCCACCACACTCTTAGGGCAAAAAAGTTAGACTCTGTCTCAAAAAAAAAAAAAAAAAAAAAAAAAAATTCTAGTATAAATATGCTCTCAATACGTGAGACATATTTATATATATATATTTATATATACATATATATATATACATAAATATACATATATATGTATATATAAAATGTCTTTTTTTTTTTAACTGAAATTCAAATTTAACTAGGCACCATGAACTTTTATTTGCTAGATCTGGAACCTTATAACTACAGCAGAAAAAATACTAATGTCATTCAAAGTCACATAGCTAACAAAGTATGAAACTTGTCTTATGTGTGTCAGACTCCCCAGTACCATGTGCTACATCCCAGTTCATCAGGGTGTCTAAAACTCCGGAAAAAGTGATAGCATTTCGAGAAGCATCTAGGGGTTGTTGTGAAGGCAGGTAGAAAAATAGAAGAATGATGGCTAGCTCTGACCACCAAGCCCACTTAGTGCCTGTTATGCATCAAAGCAGACTCTAGACGAGCAAAGTCCCAATGCATTCTAGTGATGGTGGTGGTGCTATAATCAGTGTTTTCCTCCCACTGCTCTGTACAAGGGTGATAGGAGACATAGGGGCTTAGACATTTTGGTTTGCTGGGCAGGAAATAAGGACATCAATGTAATACATGATAAGATTGCAACAAATTCTAACAGTTATAACAGTTTTGTACATTTATCTTTTTCCAACCTCCCTCCAGATGGCTCCTAGGTACCACCAGCCTTAAAACCTCAATGGTTTTCTTTTTCAGCCCCCTCATCTAATTGATCCCAGTCCTGCTGGACATTTCCCTGAACCATCCCTCACATGCTCCTGTCCTTCTCCACTTCCACACCCATCATTCAGGCCCAAGCCCTCGACACTCTATTCCCACACAACTGCAGTACTTCCTGGCTCGCCTTTTCACTTCAAACTACCCATCTCCATCTTTCTCCTACCATTATGTGTATGTGCGTAAATTCACAAATCTAAAATGGCCCAATATTCTATATAGTCAAAGGTTTAACACACCTGTTATTCATAGAGAGGTCAAAGATAAGTAGGTAATCGAGCCACACTTAACTGTGATTGTTTCTTCCATTTAAATATTTTTTCTTATCTAGTAAAGCTGGACTGGAGTTAGCAATGCAAACACTTGGGAATGTTCTTCAGTCCCAGGAAGTCAGATTTTCTCACCTATTTTTCACAGTGCATGGCCCTGTCAGTCTACTAAATATTGCTTTTGTATTTTTGGCAGAGATATCTCAGAGAATAATTTGGTACTAAGAGAAAGAAGTGGTACATACACAGTGAGAACCAGACTCACAATTAAAGAGGCACAGGGAATGCTGGAACAAAACTGTACAACACCCCAACCAAAAGGTAGGAGGCACTCAGCCAACTGGTGTCACATGTGGCCAGAGTTTCCCCTGTGTTTTCTTATGATTACACCAGAGCTATGCATTCTGACAAGAACTCTGCAGAAATGGTGCAGGTCTCCTTATCGCAACCATCAGGAGGCACAGAATATCTCCCTATCTTATTACTTCTGATGTTAACTTTAACAATTTGTTCAAGGTGGAGTCCTCGAGATCTCCTCTGTGAAGTTACTATTTTCCTCTTTGCTATTCATATATATCTTGTGGAAAAATACATTGAAATGCTATAATAATTCACCACATATAATTTTAGCATTCATGGATAATTTTTGCCTGAAACAATTGTTACTGAAGTGTTTAAGAGGTGATTTTCTATTTTGATCTTCCTTCCTCCAATGTTTATTAGCATGAACTCATAGATATTTTATTCTATGGGTCATAATCCATTATCACCAGCATTTGTTTTGTCACTGAGATTATCCAGCCTTGGTTATTAGATATTCCTTTAAGTTGTTCCTTTAAGATGTTCCTCCTATGCTATTTTCACATTCTGTCATCAGTTTTTGACTACTTCCTTACTTATCAGTACTACAAATATTCTGAGTTATCTTTCTCTGCCTTAGGTTTTAAATAAACCATTTCTCCAGGATCCTTCCTTACTTGCCCTGGGGATATTGTTTTTAGAGACTACTATCCAGGTTCTAGGTGTCTACATTGCTACTCTGTCTTTATACCTTTGTCATTGCTTCTGGGCCCTTGTAGCAGGCAGATCTAAGAAATACACACACATTCTCTATTCATTCTATTTCTATCTGTATATATGGTACAAACCATTAGTTCACGTTGACATCTGTCTAATGCCATATATCTGCCATATATTAATGCTATTAATTCTGGCCTTATCCCTTTCTATATTTGTAACTTCCTTCTCCAACAGCAAGAAACATGGATGTCTCTCATTATCAATTATATTTTTACTTTTCTCCTAGTTCCCAGTATACACAGTGAGCTGTGCTCAGCTCTTTTTGTCTTCAGTTCTAGCACAGGCATAGCTTGTTTTACTGTGTCCTGCCTTATTGCACTTCTGGGATATTTCGTTTCTTACGTATTGAAGATTAGCAGCAACCTTGTCTTGAGCAAGTGTATCAGCACCGTTTTCCCCAGAATGTACTCACTTCATGTCTCTGTGTTACATTTTGGAAATTCTCACTATGTTTTAAACTTTTAAATTATTATTATTTCTATATAATAATCTGTGATCACTGATCTTTGATGTTTCTATTGTAATTGTTTTGGGGTGCCACAGACTGCCATCTGACAAAATTAATGAGTGCTGAATGCATTTGAACTGCTCTCCTGACAGGCCCTTGCCCTGTCTCCCTCTCCTGGGATTCCCTATTATCTGAGATATAACAATATTGAAATTAGGCCAATTATCAAGAAACACATGAAAAAACACTCAACATCTCTAATCATCAGGGAAATGCAAATCAAATCACAATGAGGTATCACCAAAGTCCAGTGAGAACGGCTCATATCAAAATGTCCCAAAGCAAGAGATGCTGGTGTGGATGTGGAGTGAAAGGAACACTCTCTCGCTGTTGGTGGGAATGAGTACAACCTTTCTGTAAGGTAGTATGGAGATATCTCAAGTAACTAAAAGTAGACCTACTTTCTGATCCAGAAATCCCACTAGTGGGTATTTACCCAAAGGAAAAGAAAACATTTTATCAAAAAGGCACTTGCACTAGAATGTTTATAGCAGCACATTCCACAAATGCAAAGATGCGGAAACAACCCAAATGCCCATCAATACACAAGTGGATTAATAAAATGTGGTGTATGCAGACCATAGAGTACTACTCAGTCATAAAAGAATTGGTGATTTAGTGTCTCCCTCCTTTACTAAAGGATTCTTGTCATACTTTACTAAAAAGAATGTGTTTCAACTCTATCCAGGTAAACATAAAAGATATAGTCTTCATCTTTTCTAATGGCTGAATAGTCCCCATTCATAGATTAATGGACATTTGTGTTGTTTCCATGACTTGGCAGTTGTGAACTCAGCTGCAATAAACATCATGGTGTAAATGTCCTTGTGGTAAAATGATTTTTGTTCCTCTGGGTAGATACCTAGTAATGGGATTCCAGGATCAAGTGGAAAGTTGACTTTTTGTTCTTTAAGAATTCTCTATACTTCCATACTAATACATAAACTTTATATCAGTTTGTAATCCCACCAGCAGTGTAGAAGTGTTCCCTTCTCTCCACAACCACACCAGTACCTACAGCTTTGAGACTTTGTGATGTGGGCTAATCTCACTGGAGTTAAATGACAACTCAGAGTGGTTTTGATTTGCATTTCTCTGATGATTAAAGATGCTGAGCATTTTTTCATGTGTTTGTTGGCCATTCATCTATCATCTTCAAAGAAGTTTCTGTTCAAACCTCTTGCCCACTTATAGAGGGGGTTGTTTGCTCTTTTCTTGTTGATTAATTTGAGTTCTCTGTAGATTCTAGTTATCAGATCTTTATCAGATTCTTAACATGCAAAAATTTTCTGCCATTCTGAAGCCCATCTGTTTGCTTTTTTTGTGGTACCTTTAGCTGTGCAGAAGCTTTTAATTTATTTTTGGTGTTGCTGCAATTTCCAGAGGGGTCTCGTCGTAAACTCTTTTCCAAGGCCAATATTGTCAAGCATTCCCACACTCTCTTCTAGAATTGTTATTGTTTTGTGTCTTAAATTTAAATATTTTATACAATTAGAATACATGTTTGTCAATGATGAGAGGTTTGGGTCCAGTTTCAGTCTTTTACATGTGGCTAGCCAGTTCACCCAGCACCATTTATTAATGCAAGCTTTTGTTTGGTTTATCAAAGATCAAATGGTGATATGTGGCTGCGCTCATCTCTAGATTCTCTATTCTATTCTATATGTCTATGTCTCTACTTTTGTACCAGTGCCATGCTGTTTTGATCACTATAGACTTGTGATATAACCTGAAGTCTGATAATGTGGTGCCTTCTGATTTATGTATTTTGTAACAACCTGGATGGAGCTGGAGACCATTATTTTAAGTGAAGTACTGCCAAGAATGAAAAAACAAACACCACATGTACTCAACACTAAATTGGAACTAGTTGATTAATGCTTATGCACACATATGGAAGACTCAATGGAAATTTAGTAGTGGGAAGAAGAAGAGGCAGGGTAAACGCATATCTACCAAGTACAAGCACATATTCTAGGTGAAGGACACACTTGTAACATAGACTTCAAATGTACAAACACAAATTATGTAACCAAAATGTGTGTATCCCTGTAATAGTCTGAAATAAAAAATAAATTTTTAAAATCAGGCAATTAGAACCCTACAATGACCTTTAAGTGTTTAAATGAAAGGAAGAGTCACAAGTCTCTCACTTTAAATCAAAAACTAGGAATCATTGAGCTTAGGGAGGAAGGCACATCAAGAGAAGAGATAGGCCAAAATCTAGGTGTCTTGCACCGATTAGATAAATTGCGAATGCAAAGGAAGAGACTCAAATGAAATTAAAGCTCTACTCCAGTGAACACTAAAATGAGAAAGTAAAACAGCCTTAGTGCTGATAGAAAGTTGGAGTGGTCTGATAGAAGATCAAATCAGCCACAACTTTCCCTTAAGCCAAAATCTAATGCACAGCAAGACTCTAACTCTCTTTAATTCTATGCAGGCTGAGGGAGGTGTGGAAGCTGCAGAAGAAAAGTTGGAAGCTAGCAGACATTGGTTCATGAGGCCTGAGAAAATAAGCAGTCCCTGTAACATCAAAGTGCAAGGCAGAGGCTGCAAGTGCTGCTGTAGACGCTGAAGCAAGCGATCCCAAACTAGCTAAGAGAACTGTCGAAGAAGGCTGCACTCAACAAAAGACTTTCTGTGTAGACAAAACAGCCTTCTACTGAAAGAAGGTGCCATCTAGGACTTTCGTAGCTAGTAAGAAGTCAATGCCTGGCTTTAAAGCTTCATAAGAGAGGCTAACTCTCTGTTAAGAGCTAAGGCAGCTGGTGACTTCAGTTGATGCCAATGCTCATCTACCATTCCAAAAATCCCAGGGCTCTTAAAAATCATGCTAAATCTACTCTGCCTGTGCTTTATAAATAGAGCAACAAAGCTTTGATGACAGCACACCTGTTTACACCAGGGTTTATAGCTAAAATCTAGTGCTCACAAAAAAAAAGATTCCTTTCATTTCAGGGTCCTCCCATATCCAGGTCATTCATTCATTCATTCATTCATTTAAAAATATTGACATAGTTAAAGAGTGAGAACTACATAAGGAAGTTTACTCAGAGAAACATTTTCTTTTCTCCCCTTTTGCCCCATTCCCAACCCTTATCCTTGCCACCGGTTTTACACATTTACCAAACTCACCAGTTTCTGGCTTTTGCTTCCTGTGTTTCCATTTGTACAAATGAGCAGATGGTACATAACTTCTTATGTCACCTTCTTTCTTGCACAAAGCATTGCACACTGTTAATACTCTCCTGCACTTTGCTTTAATTGAATTTAAACACTTTTCCATTATCCATTCTTAGAGATTTTCCTTGTTCGTTTTTTACCATTGTATAGCATAAGGATGTGGACATATCACAATTTATTCAATCGCTCCCCTATTTATGAGTATTTAGGTGGTTTCCAATATTTCATAATCACAAAAACTATAATAAATATGTTTATGTATTTCAAATTGTTGGGGAGCAAATACAGGTCAAAAAATTGATTTCCTGTTACCTGGTACATTTCTGTTTCAGACAAATGTCATATGATTGAGAGCACTTTGAAAACTAAGAAATATAATATACACTGTAAATAATAGCAAAAGAATACAGGTGCCACCTGTGTCTCAAAGGAGTAGGGCTCTGGCCCCATGTACTGGAGGTGGTGGGTTCAAACCCAGCCCTGGCTAAAAACTGCAAGAAAAGAAAAAAAAGAAAGAAAAGAAAAGAAAAGAAAAGAAAAGAAAAGAAAAGAAAAGAAAAGAGAAAAGAAAAGAAAAAGAAAGAAAAGAATACTATGTTATTCACATTATTTTTCTCTAACCTAATTGTGTCTTCTTTTGAGATAGATAGTTCTATTCAATAAACATTGTCCTGAACTACTAAACCAGATGATTATTTTCAAAAGTTCTCCTATCTATTTAAATTCTAACACTTTCAATCACACCTTCATTTATTAAGAATGTTTTGATGTTTAATAGTTTTTACCTAAAAACTGAATCTATTGTTTGTATAGTTTCTAGTCATAATACCCCCAATATTATGTTAAATTATTTTCTCTATTTTATTTTTTTAGTTAGATAGGAGACAAAAAATCATAAACTATAGCCCTAAACTAGTTCCTTTGGCTCCCTTTGTATGGTTGTCAAATAGGGTGGGAGGAGAAAAATGGGATGATGTAATGCCAGGAGCAGGGTGATGTAGAAACTCTCAAGGTCGCCTGAGAACAGGTGAATATGGGCTTCTCTCCACCCTCTGATGGGGGGAGTTACACCCAAACTTGGCTTCCTTTGGGATTTGGGGTTCTTGAAGACTCTAATTCCTGAGATGCTATTATTTTAAAATGTATAAAGGATGCTACATGGTCTATCTGGGGTCTGTGCATGGTCCTGCTTCTAACCAGGATACAGGGAATCCCGTGTTTGGCCTCATCCTGTTCACTGGGACACTATCTGGGGATTTGGAATCCAGGAGCTAAGAGTGCTTGCCTTGTGTAGTCCTTCATCGTGACCTGGCAAGGCCTGCTTGATCAACCCAGAGACCACTGCCAGGTCCAATCAAACTTAAGAGGGTCATTTGCTGGGAATTTCCCAAGTTTTAAGTGAGATAGTAGTCCTGAATCCTGCAATTTCAGCAGATTCAACTGAGCAAATCTATGAAGCAAAAAGAATTCCATGTCTGCCAAAAGGTAACTGCTGATATGGCTCCAAATATAGTTCTCCCCTCTATAGCCAATATGTCACTAATTGTGGGTCATGTCGAGTCTAATTAGTTAGCAGTCTGGTGGAGACTTGCTATCTAGTTTGGGAAGAGGTCAGAGTTTTGAAACTTGCTTCAAAACCACTTCTTCCATGGTTGGAAGAGTCAAGTAATATGTCAGACTATGTCTTTGAATCTAAACTTCTAAAATGTATAATATTGTGGTTAATTTTTTAAACTTGAACAATCATAAGGAGATAAAGTCGGTCAGAAACATCCCAAAACAAGCTTCTAGATGATGCTGTTCTGATGTTCTCACCTCCTCGATCTCGGGCAGCTAAACTTTGGCCCCTTCTTAATGTAACGTCCAACTGGTACATTCCGGGGTCTGCCAACAGGGCATCTGCATCACTGGCCCCAGCAGTGTTTATTTTCTGGAAAACAAGAAATATATAAAATAATAAGTTTAATTATTTCTTTTCTATTTTCTTCAACAGGGGAACTACATGTAGCATAATTCATACTATAAGAATTATAAAAGCATCAGTGACTACATACAATGTCACCATCACCCAATTCTCTAAAGATTCTGAAATTTATGAAATTCATAAAAACATGGCAGTTATAAATATGTCCTGTTTAAATGAGGCCAGGGATGACAAATGTAATATAAAAAACATTTCCTATGAAAGGCCCCACACAACTCAACTATGAAAGATCTGAGGTGAAAATCTAATCACTGTGAAAGGAGAACCAAGGTGTGGGGAAAAGTTGATTTCCACAGAACTGAAAATCAAAATTAAAATGATTTATTCAGGCGACTTTGTTGACTTGTCTATGGACACAAATTCATACTGATGAAATTATTTCAGCTCCAACGTAAAATATGATACAATTATACAGAAATAAATTCAGTCAGTATTTTGACTATATATGCCAGAAATAAATTCTCCGTGGGGTTAAATTTCTAATGCTGCTTCCTACGGAATAAAGGGGCACAAGCTAGATTTACAAATCTTTGCAAGGTTGCTTCTAAAGAATATTTTTTTCTTTTTTTTTTTTTATTAAATCATAGCTGTGAGAATTTTTTTTAGCAAAAATATAGTCTTAATAATTTATGAGGCACTTGCAAAAGGAATAATTGTATTAAAACAACATAAAAGAAACATATAGTAAAAATTGTACATGTCTACTTTATACTCTCTGCCACTTTGTATATGATAGGAAAGCTTACCTTTTATGCATGTTTAAGATTTTAAAAGATTCTTGTTTTTTGAGTATGTATAGATAAGGTAAAATAATAGGTTTGCCTTTTTTCTATAATCCACATAAAATGCAATTATACAGCAGCATTTAAAAAATCTTCATTGAGATATAATTCACATTACATGAACTCATTATTTAATCAAAGCAGCATTTTTTTTACTTTTTTTCTTATTAATATTAAATCATAGCTGTGTACATTAATGCGATCATGGGGCACCATACATTGGTTTTATAAACAGTTTGTCACATTTTCATTAGATTGGTTAACATAGCCTTCCTGGCATTTTCTTAGTTATTGTGTTAAGGCAATTATAATATATTCTACATTTACTAAGTTTCACATGTACCCTTGTAAGATGCACCACAGGTGTAATCCCACCTATCACCCTCCCTCTGCCCATCCTCCCCCCTCCCTCCCCTCTCTCTCCTCATTCCCCATATTCTTAGATTATACCTGGGTTATACCTTTCATATGAAAGCCAAAAATTAGTTTCATAGTAGGGCTGAGTACATTGGATACTTTTTCTTCCATTCTTGAGATATTTTACTAAGAAGAATATGTTCCAGTTCCATCCATGTAAACATGAAAGAGGTAAAGTCTCCATCTTTCTTTACGGCTGCATAATATTCCATACTGTACATATACGCAATTTATTAATCCATTTGTGGATCGATGGGCACTTGGGCTTTTTCCATGACTTAGCAATTGTGAATTGGGCTGCAATAAACATTCTGGTACAAATATCTTTGTTATAATGTGATTTTTAATCTTCTGGGTATATACACAG
>CAUYPK010030619.1:0-21196 GCA_963574355.1 Loris lydekkerianus
GGGGGGGTGTGCAAACCGGGCCTGGCCAAAAACCACAAAAAAAAAAAAAAAAAAAAAAAAAAAAAAAAAAAAAAGAACTAAGAGAGGAAGAGGATGGTGGTGTCCTAACAGGGAGGAAGAAAGGATAGATCTGCAGAGTGACCGCTTTAGTCTCTTCCCTTCCTACAACCATTTTCAAGAGAAGCCTCAAAGCCTGGGTAAGCTTGTTGACAAGATACTTGTGATCACCATATACTTCTTATAAACTCCAACGTGCTCATCTACCCTTCCCTCTATTCCCTGAGCTTTGTCACTGCTTCAGTTCTGACATGAGATCTCCCTGATACCCTCCCTTCCTTCCAACCCATTTACCGAGCTGCTATTAAAGTCATCTTCCAAACATAAAAGCCTACTGTGACTTGCTTGCTCACAATTCCTCGAAATACCTACAGTATGAACATGGAAGACAAAGCTCTTCACAGTCTGGCCCGTGACCAGAATGCTGTTCTCAAAACACTGACCTATCTGTAATTCCAACTCTTCAAGCTTCTGGGCCTTTGCCTAGGTATTTCCTTTACTTCACCTGCCTCTCCACCTAGCCCTCAGGCAAATTCCTTCCTCCAGGCAGGACGTTGTTTCAAGTAGTCCTCCCTGGGTATAAGCAGGATTGGTTCCAGGTTCACCCAAGTATACTAAAATCTGGGCATACTCAAGTCCCACAGTGTGTCCTGAGGAACCTGCATATAACATTGTCAGCCGTCCATATACACAGATTCGTTCTCAGGTAGACCATATAGTTCAAACTTGGGTTGTTCAAGGGTCCACTGTACTGACCAACTCCCTATTCCCTCCCATTCTACTTTGGACCCCTAGTTGTACACACACTTCCAGTGTGGCTATCATAGCAGGCTGTGATTCAGAAAGGAGGGACTATTTATTCATTCATTCTGTAATCCCTGCACATCCCTCACACAGTCTGTGCTCAGAAAGTATTTGTCAATTCTGACATATTCTCTCATGAACACTACAGACCCAACCTCAAAGTCACAGGACATTAAAACTAGAGCAGACCATCTACTCTCAGAATCATGAGATTTGGAGACAGAAGACCTCAGGGACAATCTACTTAAAAAACTTCAATTTATAGTTGAAGAAACTCAACCCTGTCATTAAATAGTTTGCTAAATATTAATCAAATGATCAGCTTCTGATGACAGAAAAAGTTCTGCCTATCTGCCCAGGTTCTTTCGAGATATGATCAAACTAATACAGTAGAATTTAGAAAGATTTTTAAAAGTCTGCATAATAAGTCAAAATCAACAATCTGAAACTTCTAACATTTAGAATCCACATATTAAGTGCATGAACACAGGACTATAGAGAACTGTATGCCATATTCTGCACTAGGCAGAGTATCCCAGTAGATCACTATACCTGCTCTTCTGAAGGAAGGACACTTACAAAAGAGACAACAGAAAAGCAAGCAAGCAGGATGGCCTTTAAAAACATATCATTTATGAATACAGACATTTAACTTCAAAAGGGGAAGAATTATGGATAATATGTAAGATGTCTAAGAAACAGTGAGAGGCAGCAGGAAAACAGATTACAGCTCTCAACAGTTTTAGGAACTACTCCAACATGAACTAGAACAAGACACACTGTCAGGTAGAAGCAAGTCATAATTAGAAGTATAGTAGATAACCAGTATAGATAGTACTATAGGGATCCTCAATTCAAACTTTTTTTTTAGAAGACACATGGATCCTGAAGAATCCAAACTCTTCATTTTACAACCCAGAAAACTGATGCAGAGGAATAGAAGTGACTTGTTAAAGATAATAAGATCAGAGGAAGCAACATCTCTTATTGTAATACAATGCTCTCTTCCCCACAGTAGCTGAATTATATGCAGAGATGTTATAGAACTGAGTTCCAGAATTCAGCTTCCAGGCAGAGCCTAGACAGCTCAGATTGCTTTTAGCTTTTAAGATTCTAGCAATTTTTCTTCCTAAATTTCAGAGCTCCTAACTATAAAAGTAACTCTAAATAGTTGAGATTAATAAAAATGTCTACTTTTTGCTTCTACGACCACATCTGTCTAAAAAACTAAGGTCTAAAAACCGGTGCTCTCTGACCCGTATGTTTTAACACAATGCTTTTTCAATTGGTATATCACACCTACTTTCCATTTCCCATTCAATTTCTTCCTTCAAGTCTAACACTATTGACTGTCTTTTAAAATATACTTGATGTACAGCTTTTTAAATTAAAATTCAATACACAGAGCATGTTTAAAGTTAGATGGGTTCTATCAGTCTATATCCATATTAGTATTTGTGTACTTTAGCTGATTTTTACAATACTTGTTTTTTGAGTAGTTTTATGTTTAAAGAAAAATTTAACAGAAAGTACAAGAATTACTATACACCTTCCACCTTCTCCAAGAGTTTCTCCTATTACAGTTTGAGCATCCCTAATCTGAAAATCCAAAATCCAAAATGCTCCCAAATCTTAAGACTTTTTCAGTGCCAGTATGACCTTCATTGAAAATTTCAGTTTTTCAGGTTAGGAATAGGGATGTTCAACCAGTAAGTACCATGCACATATTTAGAAACCTCAAAAAAATTTAAAATAAAAAATACTTTTGGTCCCAACCATTTCAGATAAAGGATACTCAACCTGTATTAACATTTTGCATTATTGTCAGATATTTGTTACAAATGATGAACAAATATTGATTATTAAATCCATAATTAACATTAGGCATTATTTTGTACAGTTCTATGGGTTTTGACAAATGTATAATGTCATGTATCCACCATTATGGTATGGTACAAAATAATTTCACTATCCTAAAATTTCCCCATGCTTCTCACAACCACTAATTTTTTACTGTAGTTTTGCCTAAAAATAAAATGTGTAACCACTTTGCCTCATCAGCCCTGTCCCCTGCATTTTCCCCTTCTCTCTGTGCTTTTAAAGTGCTGGCAGGGTTTTTTTTAAGATGCTCCAGCTAGAGTGAAGGGGCCTCATCACAGTTCACAGCAACTTCAAACTCTTAGGCACAAGCAATCCTTCTGTGCCAGCTTCCTGTGAAGATGAGACTACAAATGTGTGTCACCACACTTGGCTATTTTTTGTAGAAACAGTCTCACTCTTGCTCAGGCTGGCACATTTAACGATTTTTTTTTCTTGTTTTTTGTCAAGACAGAGTTCTACCCTATGCCCAGGAGTAGAGTGCAGTGAAGTCATAGCTCACTGCAACCTCAGCCTCCTAAACTGCTGGGATTGGGTTTTTCCTTTTTTTTTTTTTCCCATGAGTCCGGGCTCTGGCTCAGACAAGCCTTGAACTCCTGAGCTCAAGCAATCCTCCTACCTTAACCTCCCACAGTGCTGGGATTACAGGCGTGAGCCAAAAAGCACAATTTAGTGACATCGTTAAGTAATCCAAAATGTTGTGCAACCATCACCCCTACGAAGTTCTAGAGTTTTTCACCACTACAGAAATCCTGTATCTATTAAACAACTCCCATTCCACTCTTCCACCAGCACTGGTAAGCTCCATCCTACTTTTTGTATTTGAGTAGGATAACACAGTATTTGTCCTTTTTTGGTCTTATTCCACTTAATATGTTTTCAAGGTTCACCTATATTGTAACATGTGTAAGAATTTCATTCCTTTTTAAGAATCAGTAATATTCCATTGTATGTATATTCCACAACCTGTACGTATACACCACCATTGTTGACAGCCAAACTGTGACTAACACTGCTATGAACATTTGTGAACAAGTATCTGTTTGACCCTGGCTTTCAATTCTTTTGGGTATGTACCTCGGAACCGTACTAAAGAACCTGTAAACTCTTTTCCAAGGTAGTGGCACCACTTTACATTCCCATCAGCAACACGCCAGAGTCCCAATTTCTCCACATCCCCAACACTTACTATTTCCATTTTTTTGTTGTTAATAGCCACACTAACAGGCGTCAGGTGGTACCTCGCTGTGGTTCTGATTTGAATGTTCCTAATGGCTAGTTAGGCTGAGCATCTTCTCACGCACTTACTGGTCATTTGAGAAGCATCTATTTACATCCTTTGCCACTTTTGAACTGGGTTTCTTTTTGTTGTAGTTCTTTACGCATTATACAACTTAACTCTATCAGATTTAAGATTTGCAAATATTTTCTCCCATTCTGTGAGCTGCCTACTGGATTTTAAAATAATAACGGCAGAAGACGATGCAGATCAGGGAAACTGCATCCAGGGCTAACAGAGAAAGAATGCCTTCCTTGCTGCGGGCTCCCAACTTCCCAGCAGGCTTTTAAACAAAATGCTTCCCGCCTCCGCTGCGACTGACATCGGGCCTACTGCGAAGCGCCCCACACAAAGGGGCGCTCTCGCCCCTCTTCCGCCCGGTTCCGGGGGCTAGTTCTTCCCGCCTGGCGGGCTGGCCGCGAGCGGCCGGCCCAGGCCCTTCCGTCCTCGAACCCACCGCTTCCCCTCCCGGACCTAGCCCGACCAGGTCAGCGGCCGGATACCGGCCCGACCACGCCCCTCTCCGCCTGCTTCCGCTCCTCACCGGCCCCGGCCGCGACCGGTGTCAGGGTGACCAAAGGACGCGGGAAAGGCAGGGTTTGCAGTCGCGGGCAGGTCAGCAGGGCCCAGCGGCTCGGCGGCCTCGCGAATGGCGACTGGGCGCAGCAGCCGGGATCCAGGCGCGCGGGCGTGCGCGCGACCGCGGAACAGACGGGGCTGATGGGAGGAGAGTTTGGCGACGCGCGCCCTCCCGCGCGGACCAATCAGATAGCCGATTGCGTGGTGCCGCTGTGCCGAGAGGGCGTAGGAGTAACGTGGAGCTCCGGGGTAAGTACTACGCACCCGCCCCGGAAGGAAGTACTACGCGCCCGCCCAGCCTCCTGCGCGGCGAGCTCCGGAGGATTGTGCGGTGGTGTCAGGGTAGGGTGGGCGTTGCTCGTTCCGGCCTGGGATCTCATGGCTGCTCTCTCTTCGTTTTCTTGCTTTTTGTTGTTGTTGTATGAATGAATTAGAAAAACAGACACGATGCGACTCCGCCCCATACATTCTTATTGATACTACTGCCATTAATGCCCATGACGAAAATCCAAAACAAATGATTGAATATTTCTAGTCACCCACCGTCCTCCACAATTCCCAGCCCTCAAAACTTATCTCCATTTTTTTGTTTGTTTTTAGTTCCTATGACCGTTATCACCACGACTCTAATTAAAACGCATGCACCTCTAGTTTTGATATTAACAAGTCTGTACACTTTGTGAAACTAGTTTACTTATTAACACTACGCCTATCAATTTTTTTCTCCATTTTTTTTAGTAAAATATACGTAACATAAAATTTGCCATGTTAACCATATAGGCATACAGTTTAGTGGTATTAAATATATTCATAACGTTGTGTAGCAACCACCATCATCCACCTCCTTGACTCTTACCATCTTGTAAAACTGAAACTCTATATCCATTGTGACCCAAGTAAATGTCAGAGGCAAAAAAATCTCAATGAATGAAGGTTTATTAATCCAAGATTTTGACTACATTCCTGGGAAAACCACAAACTTTGCTTTTTTGTGTGTGGGTAAATTGGAACTGCCAGCACTTTAAAGGCACAGAAAGAAGGGGAAAATGCAGGGGCCAGGGCTGATGAGGCAAAGTGGTTACATTCTTGTGGGGCCCATTTTATTTGTAACATAAGAGAGTGAAGGAAGCTTCAATCATGTAGATGTTCCAGGGTTGGTGGAAGAATGTCTGATTCTGTCTTATCTAAAGTTGTGTTACCTGTAAGATAAATTTGTTAATTCATTATTACTGTGGAATTGGGAGACTTTTTAGTTTTAGGTGCTAGATACAAGTACAATTTGTATGTCCTTGCTTATTGGAGGTCAGAAGGAATCTCCTTAATGAATGATGTGTGGGGCCAGCTCTTCAGACTCCTGAGGCTTGACCTTTTTTTACAGAAAGAGTTGAGATGAAGGGAGGTGGCCCTGAGACTGAGTTTTATTTTTACATCATTAAACGTTAACTCTCCATTTCCCTCTCTCCCTACTTCCTGGCACCACCATTCTCTTTGGTGTGTCCGAGTTTGACTATTTATATAAGGGAATCATACACTTTTACTCTTTGTGACTGATTTATTCTACCTAGCACAATGTACTCAAGGTTCATTCATGTTGCAGCATATTCCAGCATTTCTCTCCTTTTTAAGGCTGAATAATATCCTATTATATGGACATACCATGTTCTGCTTATCCATTCATCAGTTGAACACTAGGCTTGCTTTCACCTTTAAGCTACTATGAATAATGCTGCTATAAACATGAGTATACAAATATATCTTTGAGATCCTTCTTTTCTTTTGGTTTTAACTGTCTTAAATATACTCAAGAAGTAAAGGGAGATAGGGAGAATGGCATGAAAATGATGCATGAGCAAAATAGCAGTATCATGAGAGATATAGAACCTTAAAAGATACCCAAGAGAAATTCTGAAGCTGAAAATTACAGTAACTAAAATGAAAAATGTACTAGAGAGGTTCAAAGGCACATTTGAACAGAAGAAGAATCAGTGAACTTGAAGATAAAAAAGTTGAAATTACTGTGTCTGAGAAACAGAAAGAGGAAAAAAGTTAAAAAGTAGACAGACACTAAGGGATCTGTGGGCCACCATCAAGTGGATCAACATAAGCCCTATGGGAATACCAGAAAGATAGAGACAAAAAGGAATAGGGAGAATACCTGAAAAAATAATGGCTGAAAACTTCCCAAATTTGCTGTAAAACATGAATGTTAGCATACAAAAACCTCAAAGAACTTGGAGTAAGATGAAGTCAAAAAAATTCACACTGAAACATTATAATCAAACTTTCTAAAGACAGAGGCAGAATCTTGAAGGCATCAAGAGAGAAATGACTTGTCACATACAAGAGATCCTTAATAAAATTCTTTGTATCTCTCCTCAGAAACTTTAGAGGCCAAAAAAGCAGTGACCCAATATATTCAAAGTGCTAAAAGAAAAAAAAAATCCTTAAAAATGTTAACTAAGAATCCTATATCCAGCAAAACTGTCTTTCAAAAATGAGAAAGAAATAAAGACATTCCTAGATTAAGAAGAAAAAAAAATGCTGGCTTGGCCTGGTGGCTCACACTTGTAATCCTAGCATTCTGGGAGGCTAAGATGGATGGATCCCGTGAGGTCAGGAGTTGGAGACCAGCCAGAGCAAGAGCGAGACCCTATCTCTACTAAAAATAGAACTATCAGCTGGATATCATGACAGATGCCTGCAATCCCAGCTGCTTGGGAGGATGAGGCAGGAGAAATCACCTGAACCCAGGTGTTTGACGTTGCTGTGAACTATGACACCATGGCACTCCAGCCTGGGGCAACAGAGTGAGACTCCGTTTCCAAAAAAAAGAAAAGAAAAAAATGCTGAGGGAATTTATTACCACTAGGCCTGCCCTGTAAGAAATGCTGAAGGGAATCCTGCAGGGTGAAATGAAGGGATTCTAAACAATATCTTTAAGCCAAATGAAGAAATAAAAACCTTTACAAAGGTAAATACATGGGCAATTATGAAACCTACTATGAGTATAACTACAGTCTAACTATTTTTTGTTTTCTATGTAACTTAAGAGGCAAATGGATTTCAAAGTTTTATTAGTTTATATTTTGGGCACACAGTGTATAAATATGTCAACAACCAAAAGGGATGAGGATCGAGCTGTTAGATGAGCTAAGTTTTTGTGTTATTGAAATTAAGGTGGTATAAATTCAAATTAGAACGTTACAACTTCAGGATGTTAAATGTAATTCCCTCTGGTAACCACAAAGAAAACAGCTATAGTAGATGTACAAAAAAAACTTGAGGAAGGAACTTAAGTATTTCAGTACCAAAAAAAAAAAATCAACTGAACACTTTTTTTTTTAATAAGGGACAAAAATGAGGGACAAAAAAAAAACTATATGACATATAGAAAACAAATAGCAAAGTAACAAAAGTCCCTCCTTGTCAGTAATTACTTTAAATATAAGTAGATTAAATAGTCTAATTAAAATAGAGACTGGCAGGTATATAAAAAATAATCCAACTACATGCTGTCTACAAAAGATTCACTTTAGATACAAACAGACAAATAGAATGAAAGTGGAAGGCTGGAAAAAGTAATTCCATGCGAATGATAACCAAAAGAGAGCAGGTGTGGCTATATGAATATCCAGCAAAATTGACTATAGATAAAAAAGGTTACAAGAGATGAGGAAGAACATTACACATAAGACTTTTCATATAGTAAGAATGTATAAGAATCATAAACATTTACAAACTTAGTGGAAGACCATAAAAATATACAAAGCAAAAAAAATGACAGAATTGAAGGGAGAAACAGATAATACTGCAGGGGTGGGCTTGTGAAAATAACATTTTATTTGTTCATAGAGCTGTTTATACAAACACATTAAAAAACAAGAAAATCAACAACCTAACTTTACAAGGTAAAGAACTAGAAAAAGAACGAACTAAGCAGAAGGAAGCCAATAATAAAGACTAAAGCTGAGATAAATGAAAGACTAGAAAAACAATAAACAAGATCAGTAAAACCAAATGTTTATTCTTTGAAAATATAAATAAAATTGGTTACATGGACTAAGAAAAAAAGAGAGAAGACTCAAATTACTAAATCAGAACTGAAAGTGGGAAAATTATATCGATTTCTTTTTTTTTCTTTTCTTTTTTTTTTTGAGACAGAGTCTCACTATGTCGCCTTCGGTAGACTGCCATGGCTTCACAGCTTACAGCAACCTCAAACTCTTGGGCTAAAGCGATTTTCTTGCCTCAGCCTTCCAAGTAGCTGGGACTACAGGCACCCGCCACAACGCCTGGCTGTTTTTTTACTGTAGCTGTCGTCGTTTGGCAGGCCCAGCCGGATTAAACCTGCCAGCCTCTGTGTATGTGGCTGGCGCCCTACTCACTGAGATACAGGTGCCAAGCCAATTATATCGATTTCTACAGAAATAAAAATGAGAGAACACTATGAATAACGGGATGCTGATAAATTGTTACCTACATGAAATGGACAAATTGGTAGAAATAGAAAACCTACCAAGACTAAACCACAAAGAAATAGGAAACTTGAATAGAACTAGTAAGCAGGTTAAATCGATAGTCAAAAATCTCCAAACAAGGAAAAGCCCTGTCTGCTTGCTTTACTGTTCAATTCTATTAAATATTTAAAGACTAACAAGATAATTAACGAAATTCAACACCCTTTATGACAAAAAGTCTCAACAAATTGGGAATAGAAGAAAACTACAACATAATAAAAGCCATCTATAAAAAGCAACAGAGAACATCAGAGAATCTCTTAGGAGTTTAGGATATCTGTTCTTTTGCTTACCTTACAGCACAGACCTACTTTGTAATTATGTTAAATGAAATATGTAATATCAATGAAAATGTACTATAAATTTAAAAAGTGATCAACACAGGAAAAAGGCAACACAGAGAATGGGAGAAAATATTTACAAACCATACATCTGAAGGGGGTTAATATCCAGAGTATATAGAGAACTCATATAACTCAACAACACTAAAAAAAAGATTTAAAAATGGGCAAGGATTTGAGTATTTCTCCGAAGATCATATACAAAATACCAACAAACATATAAAATGATGTTCACATTAATTGTTAACATTGTGGTTAATAAACCACAACAAGATACCACCTCAAACCCACCAGCTGGCTACCATATCAACAAAGTTAGTGTTGGTGAGGATGTGGAGTGCTTAGAGCCCTGTGCACCTAGTCAAGAATGTGAAATGGTGCTGCTGCTGCGGAAAACCATATGGAATGCCTCTAAAAGATTAAAAATAGAATTACCATATGATCCAGACTGCACAACAAACATAATTAGACCCCATCCCTTGGGGGAAAAAAAACCACACACTTTGTAAGCTGTAAATGTTAAATGTAAAAACAAGCGACTTTTTCTGTTCTCCGAACTTTAAGGCTTTACAGGTCAAGAATTTCTAAGAGCCTGAGATACGAAATAGGGTTCACTGTGGGGGCAGGCCCTAATATGAATGATTCCATTAGTTTATTTCTGAAAGTGTTAGAGTACGTTAATTACCCTAAAGATCTACCCAAATTGAACCCTGAACAAACTTCTGACTTAATCCAACTCTTGCAAGCAAAAATCTAGATTATGATGGGCCATGACTCTGAGTACTTCCATTGTTTCTTCTGTGGAGAAACATCAGCAAAATAACAAAATGTCAAACACCCTCTGCCATTATTTTGAATTGAAATTGTGTAAACAAAAGTATTGTAGGTCAAAGTAGGTCTGTGCTCTAAATTATAGAATATTAAATATTTCAAGATGAATAATGCTTGCTCCAAAGCTGAAATCTTTGTCTTTTGGAAGTCTCTTAGTGTACTGCCCTGAACAAAAGTTAACTGAAGAAAGCAGAAATAACTCTCACAGAATACTGTACTAAAACTAGGCCCTTACAGACTCTCAAATAGGTTTAAGACTCTATTGCAGCAGTTCTCAACCTGCGGGTCGCGACGCCTTTGGGGGTCAAATGACCCTTTCACATGGGTCGCCTAAATACATCCTGCATATTAGACATTTACCTTACGATTCATAACAGTAGCAAAATTACAATTATCAAGTAGCAACGAAAATAATTTTATGGTTGGGGGTCATCACAACATGAGGAACTGTATTAAAGGATCGCAGCATTAGGAAGGTTGAGAACCACTGCTCTATTGAATGTGTTCTTATCAATACCTTACCTGGATGTTTTCTGAATCTACATTACATTCCAGGGGCCAAACTTGAATTGAGTCAGGGAATGGGTGAAGACAGGTGAACTGAAAGGCAGCAAGAAGTGGTGACCTGACAGAATCAGGGAGGGAGCCCCAATCTCAATCTCAGACATCAGGCTTTGTCCTTTGTTGTATGTGCAAAGAGTAAGAACGCTGAGCATTTGCATGTGCTCAAACCGTTAAATGAAGCAGCCACAATCAGGCTGCTTTTCTGTTATAGAAAACCAAATTTAATTTTTCTACTGAAATTACTGCATTAATACACATTTTAGAAATATAATTAAAATGAAAAATCAATTAGGAATTGATTCCTGCAAGAAAGAATAAAAGCAGTTCGGATTATAATATATATAGATCTTATACAATTAACTCATCCACTTTATTAGTAAAGAATTATTCTATCTCTGTCTACTTAATTTATAACAACACAAAATATTAACTAATATTAACCTATTATGAGAAGTATGACGAGATGATACCCCTCTCGTGTGTGTGTGTGTCTGTGTCTCTGTACAGTGTGTTTCTGGATGTGTGTGTATGTGTGTTGAACTCTGGTGCTGGGCTTCAGGAATACTCATCCTCTTCCCCAGGCCTGGCAGCTGTTGCTCTCTGTATACTTTATTCAGTCCTCATTCTTATTCCTGTACCTTCAGGAATCTAATAAGAGGGCAGTAAGTGTTTTCTGAAAAGAGGACATTCACAGTTCCCCAGTGTGAGATGGGAGGCAGGACTAATCCATGTGGAAACTGCTGATTAGTAATATTAATATCAGTTTTAGTTCATGTAGAAAGCATTCTTGAAACAACAAAAGCTCAGAGATAGAGAATGGACAAGGGGCTGCCAGAGGTCAGGGCCAGGGAGGAAGGCATGAACTAGAGCCCTGGACACCCCTCAATTCAGGGAGCCCTGGTTTGGCCTGGCCCTGCCAGGAGATGACACCATCTGTGATGCTTCTTTGGGAAAAAAGAACCTGAATAAAAACTAACTTCAAACTTCTGCAGCAGAAGCTGTTTGTTGGGCTAAGTGGGTTCACTGTCTGTACAGAATTGAACTTATGGGTGTTCGTGGGACATTTGATTACTCAATAATAATCAGACTATTGTTAACAACGTAAAAGAAAGCTCGTCAGTATTTTCCTTACTGTCTTTAAGGGTGTGAACTTACCTTATTCTCAAGCCAATAGTATAAACATGCTAGTTTTATACTAAATAAAATCCTTTTTCCTGGTGAAAAATAACTTTAATCTCTAAGATGACTTCCAGTGTCATTTTAGGATTTGACTTTCAGGAGTAACTGCTCTAGTAAACACTGACCCCCTCAAAGCCATAGGTTCCCCAAGACAGCACAAGGACCCCTCACACCACCAGAGCACAAAACTGGACCTCAAGACACTTAAGAGAGATTTTCTTTTAGGGTTTAATAAAGACCTTATTTCCCAGCTGTCCCTGTCTGGGAGCGGGACTGTCATCACACCTCTGCCCTCTTCTGGGTCTCTCTGCGACTTCCCCGGGGGCGCTGCCATGCTGGCCACCCTCCCTCATTCTCTCTGTCTGGGGCAGACGCTTTCCCCCATCTTGGCTCATCTTCACTCCTCCCTGAGAGCCCGCCCAGCTGGCGGTGAGCTCTGTGCTTCCTGTTGTCGTCCGTGAGCTGTCTTTGTGCTTCCGGTTCTTTTTCTCGAGACCTTCTGTCCATGTCCCTGTGCTCTTTGTCACTGACATTTTGTGACCTGTGATTCAACACAAAGGACCAGAGACCTTACGTACACCGCTTTTTGATACCTATCTTCCTTTCTAGACTGTAAGTTCCCTAAAGGCACGGAATAGAGAAGCCGTACTCAGCACTGCATTGTTGAGCTTGCACAGTGCCTGGCACACAGCAGGCATTCAACAGAAAACTGATGGGAAGATGGACAAGTAAATAGTAACGGTAACAACAGAACTTGCCATTACTAGAATAATTGATAAGCTTTACTGCTAAGATACTTTATTTCTACTTCTCAGTAACTTCCCAAGGTAAATATAATACCCCCCCTCCCCTTTTTCTCAAAGTAAATGAAACTGAAAGTATAAGAGTGTCTGTCCCAGGAGACCAGGTGCATGCGCCAGGATGCATCCCTGGCACTAACAGTTTGATTTTCTGCTCTAAGCACAGCTAAAATTAACTAAAATTTAATGATGTTAGATTAATTACATTTATGCACATACTAAAATATTACACGAATAGTAAATAAATGAATGGCTGCTTAACTCATCTGGTCCTTAAACTCTTTCCCTCCACAGCCTGGGGAAAAGTCCTCACACTGCAGATGGTGCACTGGCCCACCCCACCAGACACTACAGATCCACAAGCAAAGTGAACCGTGCCAGGAGTGTAGCAGCAGGCCCTGCCCTGCCCTAAACAATAAGAGAAACATATGTAATGTAAACACAGTGCTAGAAGGTCATGAATTTGATAACTGTATGTAAACTCATTTTATAAAGATAGCAAATAAACCACACACACACCCCCCATAGGGAAAAATACTTGCTCAACAGCCCTGTAAAAAAGGCAGTAAGAAATCATTCAAATCGTTGTGATTCTGGGAAATTGGCAGCCACTAACCCTCCCAACTAAAATCCACTTGTACTTGGCTTGGCACCCGTGGCTCAGTAAGTAGGGCGCCAGCCACATAGACCAAAGCTGGCGGGTTCAAGCCCAGCTAGGGCCTGGCTAAACAATAATTGACAACTGCACCCCCAAAATAGCCAGGCATTGTAGAGGTCGCCTGTAGTCCCAGCTGCTTGGGAGGCTGAGGCAAGAGAATCGCTTAAGCTCCAGAGTTTGAGGTTGCTGTGAGCTGTGACATCACGGCACTCTACTGAAAGCAACACAGTGAGACTCTGTCTCAAAAATAAAATAAAATAAAATAAAATAAAATAAAATAAAATAAATCCACTCATACCACCCTTCTGAACAAAGTGGCCCCAGGTACCAGGACACTTAGGGTATCCAGAGGCAGCAAAAGGCAACTGCGTTGGGTCAGGCCCTGCCCGCAAGCCCCTCCTGACCAGCATCCAGCCCACTGGGCAGATCGTGCTGTGTCCACAGCAACAAAGGACAGAGAGAAAGAGAACCACAGAGGTGCAGGACTGACACGCCAAGGCCACCACTGGGGGCGTGTGTGAGAACAGCTTAAAAAAAATTACAGCACTTAAAACTTAAAATTCTCTATCACGAAAGGCTTTCCAGCCCTAAAAGACAGGATTCTGTGGATGAAGTAACAGAGGCTGGAAGAGCAAACAGGAAACATATTGCAAACAGGGAGAAAAACGGCAATCAATAAAAAATCACAAAGGAAGACAACTGGGGAGACAGACCCTGTAGACCTGACATGCAGTAACGGGTACAAGAGCAAAGCTTCAGGGGAGAAAGAAGAGGATAAAAAACAACAGCTAAGAAAATAACAGGAGATAGTTCCCTGATTCAAAAGAACTGTAACTTCACCAACTTCCTGGCCTGAACAATAAGAAAAAAATGGAGCAGTATGTCCTAGTACCACTTTGGATTCTGAGAATACTGTGAAATATAAATGCTCATACTGACAAAGGGTATGTCCCTAGGACTTGATGCTATTGTGGCGGTAAGAATGAGGGAATGCTTGATTCTCCCTGGGCTGATGTAGGTGTGAGCATGAGAGCACACTCACTTATCCCTGGGCTCCTCCAGGCAGCTCTCCAAGGGTCTGACTTTCCCGACTATACGAGCAGCATGGGCTTCATGTTTTCCATCTCCAACATCAATTTCTTCTCTTTCTCTTGGTTTCTCTGTGGTTGGTTCCTCTCCCTTTTCCAGTTTCTTAAGAAGCTAAGAAATTATAATGTTAGCAAAATATTACTTTGAGCATATTATAAAAGAAGTTGTTGAATAAATAATTAAAAATATAAACCAATATTGAGCCCAATGTTTGAGTAGCAAAAGAGTATAAGCTAAAGGTCCAAAAACCAGGTTTTTGGTTTAATGCTGAGTAGAGCATCCGGTCAAAAAAAATATTTTGTAGTGATGAGAAACTATGTAAGATGCTAATGTGATGAAGATGATACCCTAATGCAGGGGTCCTCAAACTTTAAAACAGGGGGCCAGTTCACTGTCCCTTAGACCGTTAGAGGGCCGGACTATAGTTAAAAAAAAAAAAAAAAAAAACTGAACGAATTCCTATGCACACTGCACATATCTTATTTTGAAGCAAAAAAACAAAACGGGAACAAATGCAATCACACTGCCTCATGTGGCCCGCGGCCGCAGTTTGAGGACCCCTGTGCTAATGAATAAAAAAATGGTACAAAATAGAACACAAGGATTCCCATTCTATTCCCATGTTAACACACAAAGGGACTGTGGGAGGCTGTCTGCAGAGAGCACAGTGATTATTTCCAGGGGGCAGAACTGAGACACTTTGTTTCGGTGTAGTTTTCCTAAAATAAACAAGTACTACATATGCAATAAGGTAAAAATAAACATTTCTAAAAAGGCTGCTTTACACTGATGACTTTTAGAATAAAGTTTTTTTCATATATAAATTTTATTTACTTATTTATTTTTTGAGATAGTCTCACTTTGTCGCCCTTGGTAGAATGCCGTGGCATCATAGCTCACAGCAGACTCAAACTCTTGGGCTCAAGTGAGTCTCCTGCCTCAGTCTCCCAAGTTTCTGGGACTACAGGAGTCTGCCAAAACATTGAGCTATTTTTAGAAGCAGGGTCTTGCTCTGGCTCAGGCCGGTCTTGAACCTGTGAGCTCAAGTAATTCATCTGCCTCAGCCTCCCAGAGTGCTAGGATTATAGTGTGAGCCATTGCACCTAGCTAGTTTAATGTTTTCAAAACATTTATTCTCTTTCATGAAACAGAATTAGCAAGCCACTGCGACATACTGGTTTGCTGTCTTTGCATCCCAGCCTTCCCTGCCTGTGGCTGTGTACTTTCCAGAACTATAGCACCACAGATAGCATCACTGATGGAACAGAAACAGAAGGGAACTTCTGAAAATTCTGTTTTCAAATTGCAGTGTAGCAAAGCTGTGCACAGACACCATCAACTAAATGAGTTCATCTAAGGATGAAACTCACACAGGCATGGCAGCAGGGACGACTTCTCATTGCACCATGTCAGCCCACCACATCCTTCTGTGCAATCTGTCAACTAGTGTTCTTTCAGGTAACTGTCCATCTTTTCTTTTACAACAATAATGTATTTGTAACAGATGAAAGCCACAAGTAAGAGAAAGAATCTGCATGTGGCCATGCAGTCACCAAAAGTCTCATGCACTAGGAAAGGCTCCTCCTCACACTCCTAACCCCAAACATGAGGTGTCTTTGCTCACACTTCACACCAACACCAGCTGGGCCGCACGTTCAATGCAGCAACACTGCCTATCTGGAGTCAGCATCAGATCCCATAAGGATTCAGTTCCATTAAGACAGCTACCACTGCAGACAACAGTGTGGAATCCCAGGGTGTCACCGGTACAGCCACAGTCTCCTCTCAGGTTTGACAGTTTGCTAAAATGGCTTACACGACTCAGGAAGGTACTTTCCTTGTTATTACCAGCTTATTATAAAGGATATAAGCTCATGAATGTGAAAGGGAAGCCTAGGGTGAGGTAGGAGGGATTGCGGTGCTCAGATTCCATGCTGTAACCCTCATAGAGCCTTGGAGTGCTCACCAACCCAAAAGCCCCTTTTAAGTTTTTTCACAGACATATCATCACATTTCACAGCACAACTGACAAAATCACTGGCCACTGGTGGGCAGCTTACTACCTACCCCCAACCCTTCTCTTGTTGGAGTCTGGGGGTACTACGGGACCCAACCCTCAAATCCTGCTTGGTCTTTCTCAAGCCCAGCCCCATCCTGAAGCAGTGCAGGAACCCCCAGCTCCCACTGGCACTGGCACAAAAGATGCTCTTTATCCCACAGCAGATTCTCAGGAGCTGTGTGCCAGGAACCAGGGACTAAGATCCTGCATGAGGTGCCAACAAGGTGGTTGTACATGAGAAAGATGTACCCTGCACTGCAGGAAGCGGAAGCTGAAATTCTAGTTGGGGCAGCAGTGGTAGGAGGGGAATGGTCTGCAAGTGACAAAGTATTAAAAAGGAAACCAACAAGATAACCTCAAGCTCACTGAATGCTGCAAACAAATAAAATGGTTACTGTGAGAGGAGAAGGAGGGGTCCAGGATGGCTCTTTGTGGAGAAAAGACAGGGACAGAGACCCGTTGCCAAGAAGGAGCCATGGTGTATCTGAGGAAATCTCCCTGTGGGGGACAACAGGACAGAGGTCTCAGCTGGACCCAGCCAAGGTATTTTGGAAAAAGGAAGCAGGCCCAGCAGCTGGGGACAGTGGCCATCACCCTCAGGTGTGTTCCTCTCCAGCTGTGTTCTCAGCTGTGCACTCACTCCGTGCACTGGTCACATTCACCCTCATATGGGCTCCCATGACATACGTGTAACCTGGTGACACACACATAACCTTTTTTTAAAAATTACTTATTTTTTGAGATAGAGTCTCACTCTGTCACCCAGGCCAGAGTACCGTGGTGTAATAGTTCACAGCAACCTCACACTCTTGGGCTCCAGTGATCCTCTTGACTCAGTCTTCTAAATAGCTGGGACTTCAGCAACCTGTCACCACGTCCAGCTAGTTTTTCTATTTTTATTTTTGGGTTTGTTTTTTTTTTTGAGACAGAGTCTCACTGTGTCGCTCTCGGTAGAGTGCTGTGGCGTCACAGCTCATAGCAACCACAAACTCTTGGGCTTAAGCGATTCTCTTGCCTCAGCCTCCCAAGTAGCTGGGACTACAGGGGCCGATCACAATGCCTGGCTATTTTTTGACTGCATTTGTCATTCTTTTAGGAAGCCCAGGCCGGGCTTGCTGGAACCTGCCACTTTCGGTGTATGTGGCCAGCGCCCTACTCACTAAGCTACTAGCGCCAAGCCTAGTTTTTTTTATTTTTAGCAGGACAAGATCTTGCTCTTGCTCAGGCTTATTTCAAACTCGTAAGCTCAAGCAATCCACTGGTTTGGCCTCTCAAAGTGCTAGGATAGGAGGTGTGAGCCACAGCACCCAGTTGACACATAACTTTTTAAAAGGCTTTATGTGAAAAAGCACACAACCTTCCTAGATATATATCACCTACAGCCTACAATTTATGTATTCAGAAATTTTACTCCCTAATTTCTTACTTCAGCATAAGCAAGCACAGTGAGAAGTTCCAGAGGCCTGGGGGACAGGACACAGCTGGGCTGCTCTCCAGTGTGGTGCTTTATTAACAGATGTGAGTGAAGGTGTCTCTCTGCCCTTCCATCTTTAGGCAGTTGATAATTAATGTGGCATTTCTCCACAGGTTTTAAAAAGAATTTCAATTCTCCAAGTGATTTGTAAGTTAGACATCCCCACAGTGGACACCAATGCTAATTCAACACTACACCTGGAGCTGGTGACAATACGGGCAAATTTCACCTACAATGTTGGGCAGAATCCCAGACTTTCCTCAGGACAGCTATGGTCACTCATTGTCACTGGGTCTAATCTGCCATCAAGACTTTGTTTTATCAGATTTGGACAAGGGCAACCATTCTCTTGCTACATGTTCTGATTTCTTTTTTCTATATAAAGGATCCCAAACTTAACTTTTACTGACTTAAATTTGTTTTATTTCTTTGGCTTATTTTGGATTCTAACTGTATACGTGAAAATATAAAAATATAATGCTATATTCTAAATATTTTAAATCCTACTAAAAGCTAAACAACTGTAACAAAAGAAAAAATAGCCAGGCGTTATGGCGGGTACTTGTAGTTCCCAGCTACTTGGAAGGCTGAGGCAAGAAAATTGCTTAAGCCCAGGAGTTTCAGGTTGCTATGAGATGGGATGCCACAGCACTCCACCAAGGACAACATAGTGAGACTCTGTCTCAAAACAAACAAAAAAAAAGTTAACAAAATGCAAACGTGGTTTGTCTCTGGTCATGACACAACAAAGCTGAATTTCTACAAAGACCTGCCCTACAATATTAAGGTTTTATTAGTCTTCCACAGGCCATTAATTTTATACTTTTATGGCTACATGATAGGAAATACATTTGTCACAAATGTGTTACGAAGAGTTCTGTTTGTGTCCATAAACAAACATGGACACACAGCAAACACTATTCTCAGAGCTGCTTCTGGGGGGGAAGCCCGGGCTCACAGATGAAGGGTATTATCTCCATCCAAAAGTCATGGTTGGCTCCTCAATTTCATCCATGTTACCAGAGAACACAAGTTTTAAACTATATGGATCTGGAGCCAATTCTTATCAAAGGCAACTTAAAAGAAATGCTTCTTATGACTTTTGGAACAAAAGAAAAAAAACTTCTTGCACACCTACTTGTAATCTGTGAAGCAAATGTGCTCAGGCAGTATGAGCCAACTCCTGTCCCATACCTTTCATGAGCTGTACTTTATAAGAACGCCCTTAAACTGACTTGGCACCTGTGGCTCAAGCAGCTAAGGCGCCAGCCACATACACCTGAGATGGCTGGTTTGAATCCAGCCTGGGCCCGCCAAACATCAATGACTGCAACCAAAAGATAGCCGGGCGTTGTTGTGGGCGCCTGTAGTCCCAGCTACTTGGGAGGTGGAGGCAGGAGAATTGTTTAAGCCCACGAGTTTGAGGGTGCTGTGAGCTGTGATGCCACAGTACTCTACCCAGGGCGACAGCTTGAGGCTCTGTCTCAAAAAAAAAAAAAAAAAAAGAATGCCCTTAAACTTTACTTTTTTAGAGACAGAGTCTCACTCTGTCCCCCTAGATAGAGTGCTGTAACATCACAGCTCACAGTAACTTCCAGCTCTTGGGCTTAGGCGATTCTCTTGCCTCAGCCTCCTGAGTAGCTGGGACTACAGGCACCCGCCACAACGCCTGGCTATTTTTTTGTTGCAGTTTTGGCTAGGGCTAGGTTCAAATCTGCCACCCTTGGTATATGGGGCCGGCGCCCTACTCACTGAGCCATAGGCGCCGCCCAAGAATGCCTTTAAACTTTGAAAAGAGATATTTCAAGAAATAGTCTTCAGAAATTATTCATTATTCATCAAATAATTATTTATTCATTATGCTGTTCATCAGCTATTTCAGGTTCTCCTTCAGAGCACACCCCTACACAATGAAATGTGGACAGAAATTAACACCTCACTCCACATGGAAGCATTAAGAACTGGTATGCCAGCTACACAGCCCTTTTCCACTGTCATAAAGATTGGGGATCAAATGCCAAGACAGAGCCTCTGTCAGCTCAGGTTGCCAATGACTGCCCTAGGCAACGCATGCCCTGCCCGGGAGCATGGACACACAACAGGAACAGAAATGAAGTTTGGTTAGACTAAACCAACAAGATCTGGAGACTACCTGTTACTGCAGCATATTCTAGCCAATCCTAACTGATACAAATGGTTATGTGTTTTGCAGGGGTATTATTTTAAAAAAAAGTTCTCTCCATTGCTAGTGAATCCATGAGAAAAATTATTTTAGAGCAAAGCTCTAGGAAGTTTTACTTTACTTAAAGAGCTACTATATTTCTGGCCAACTTTTAAATGTTTGCCAAGAATATCTGAAAGAAAGCTATAGTTCAATGATCTCTTTCCCACCCTTTCCTCACCTAATCTCCTTTCTCCAAGTCCTCACATTTTTTTCCCCCTTACATTATGTAATATTATTGAATCGCTATAAGGTACCTTAAATCCTTTGTGGAGTGATGTAAGATGTACATTATGTTGTAATCAAGGTTTACTTAAATCAGGGGTCCTCAAACTACAGCCCGCGGGCCACATGTGGCGGTGTGATTATATTTGTTCCTGTTTTGTTTTTTTACTTCAAAATAAGATACTGCAGTGTGCATAGGAATTTGTTCATAGTTTTTTTTTAAACTATAGTCCGGCCCTCCAATGGTCTGAGGAACAGTGAACTGGCCCTTGTTTAAAAAGTTTGAGGTCCCCTGACTTAGATCATTTGTGCAGAGTACTGAGAAGGTTAAGGGCTGGTCCCAACTCTGGCCACTGCATTTTACACAAAGCAAAATTCTCTCTGTGATCTACACCACCCTGTACATGATTGCATCAGTCACAAGAACAAGCTGACAAGAGACATAGAAACCCATTCCTACCACCATACAATAAATGATGAAACCCAGTTCTACAAGTCATCCTTCATATAGAAGGGCTGAGCTAGTAGTTGTTTAGTCAGGAAAAAAGCTGAAGCCCAACAAAGGGAGGGTGATTGGTGGGATTACACCTGTGGTACATCTTACAAGGGTACATGTGAAACTTAGTAAATGTAGAATATAA
>CAUYPK010030620.1:0-70130 GCA_963574355.1 Loris lydekkerianus
CTTAGAACTAAGTCAAGGGAAAAATGTGAATGCTTCTCTAACTCTCCAAGTATGCAGGGCATTGTACAAGGAGAAGGGACTATTAAATTTTAAGAAAAAAAGGAGACTAAGTATCAGCAGGAGATACTTCAGTTGCTAGAGGCAGTATTGAAACCACAGAAAGTGGCAATGATACACTGTTGTGGACATCAAAGAGATGCTTCCACCATCACTAAGGGGAACACTAGAGCCGATACTGAGGCAAAGAGGGCTGCCTCTCAGCCATACCAGGTGTTGCAAGTGGCTCTCCTCATCCCATGGGTTCCGGAGCTCACCTCTATCTACTCCTGGGAGGAGAAGGAATGGTTGGCAGCAGAGGGGAGCCAGGAAGCAGAGGGGGGATGAATAAAGATGCCAGATGGACAAGTAGCAGTCCCCCAGATTCTAGGAGCCACCGTGGTGACAGGAGTATTTGATGAAGTTGCTGGGCCAGTACTTCTACATCTCCCACCTGGCAGCCCTGGCCAAAACTATCAGTCTACAGTGTGTCACCTGCAGCCAGTTCAACACATGCCAAGAATCAGCGGTACCCCCAGGAATCCAGTCATATGGAGCAACGCCCTTCGAGGACTTCCAGGTAGACTTTACTGAAATGTCCAGGTTTAGAGGGAACAAGTACTGGCTGGTAATGGATGGACTTGGAGTAGGTAAAAGCCTTCCCCACCAGGATGAAAAGAACTCTTAAAGTAGTAAAAATATTGCCCAGAGAAATCGTCCCATGGTTTAGATTGCCACTCTAGTTTAAATTAAACAATGGGCTAGCCTTCATAGCAAAACTAGTGCAAATAATAAGCTAAAGCTTTGAATAATTTATAGACCTCAAAGCTTAAACAGGCTAAAGTGCATGAACAGGACCATAAGAGCAGAAATTGGTAAACTCTGCCAGGAAGCAAAGCTTAACTGGATGCAGACCCTGCCACTGGTGTTGTTCAAAGAAGCCTCTGTCAATTCTCTGTAATTTAGCAGGAACCCCTAAAAGAACTGGGAAAGACTGAACTGAATAGACAAAAACCCTAGAAAAAGTAACAAGTAAAATCTCCACTGGGGTAAGTAACTGTGTTCGGTGCAGTCTTTTGTGTCTGTACATCTTTTTTCTCTGAAAGATCAAGGGGACCAAGTCTAGGTCTGGAATCAGAATCTGGGTCCCCCTGAAACTAAGGTAGAAAGGACTTTACACCATCATTCTGACCACATGCTCAGCAGTGAAGATGGAAAGAATCCTCACCTGGAGTTATCACAGCTGGCTGAATAGGGCTTCACTGCCCCTTGGAAAGTAAAGGTAACTTTTAAGACAATCAACATGCCCTGCTCCAGCCACATACTGGGAGTTGGCCGGTCAATGCACAGCCAAAACCTGAACAAATTCCTCCAGGGACTTGTCTTAATTGAACTTTGAACTTTGGTAAAAGGGGGGAAATGTCACAGGGAAAAGTAAGAACTCATATGTATATTAGCCCACCACCATGGTACTATTAAGGCCTGAGTAGAGAACCCAAGAAGAGTCACAGTCCCTAAAACCTCAGTGCTGAAAAGTAATTAATATTGGCACCTGCAGAAACAAGCTGATATTGAGACCCCAAATGAAAATACATTGGAGTCTCAAAAGGGGGGAATGAGAGAGAACACCCAAGAAGGGTGAGGTCTAGGAGAACAGGTCTTCTCAAGGAGACCACAAGGATACACATGCAGGGTCCTCTCCACGGTGACTTAGCTCTTGGGAATTTGTAAACTTAACTTCCTGAAACTTGGAAATTTCCAAGTTCTGTGAAATCCTGTAGTTCTGTGGGGGCGGGAATAGCATCTCCCGCTTGATTTAAACTGGCCAATGAGAAGGGTACCTGTGGGGTGGAACTTTTTGACTGTCAATAAAAAGGGAAAGACCAAGACAGTCGGGGAGCCCGGCCACTTGGAATTCTTCTATGCTGTAAGCTCCCAGCTGGTGAATAAAGGCCTTCCTCTTATAAATATGGTGTTTGGGTGCTCTTTCTCCCCATTGGGCCTTGTCTTCCTACAACAAGTGCATTAAATCCCTTCTCAGGTACTTTCTTTTTAGAGGCCAGGAAACTGTACTTCCCAGGTTCCCTGAGTTGTCTAGAACCTTTGACAAGCTCTTGGCAATGAGTATGAACAGAAGTGACATACTTCCATTGGAGGCAGGTGAAAGCCTCATGTGATTCTCCAGGCAAACCTGGAAGCCTTTGTGTTCAGTTGACAAAGCAGTAAGATCAAAGCAGCCAGAATCATTAAGTACATTTGAGGTGGGGAGTCATGCAGCCCTACCACAGACCTTTTATAAAAGGAAAAGAAAACAAAACAAAGCAAAATAATCCTGTTCTCTTAAGATAATAGGTTTTCTGCAGAGGAAAAACAGGAAGAGAAAACTTTCTTTAGATAAAAATTTGAGAACTTAGAAGCAAGATAGACAAATATGACAAAGAAAAAGGGGTATGTACCTGTATGTACCTACTGGCTTTAAAGGCTGGGCTAACTAAGAGAGAGAGAGACTTAATCGTTTGTAGAACAAGACTGATTGAATAAAGAGTGAAAAGCAAGATCTCACAAAGCAAGGGGAATTATTTTCCCATTGGCAGCGGCTTTTGAAAATTATTGAGAGATGCATTTTGAATAATTTTTGATTTTTAGGAAATCATAAAAACATCAATGGACAAAACCATTCATTGATGGAGCTAACCACAAAGAAGATATTTGCAATACAAGTTTTTGGGAAGGACTTGGATCCAAAAGTTAGAAAGAAGTTGTACAAATCAATAAGAAAAGTAAGATAACTCATTCAATAATAGGTAGCCCTGGAGGCCCAGCCCACTGCTTCGGTATACATGCATACAACAATTCAGTGTAGTAAAAGATGCTGGACGTGACCTCCAAATAACAGCAATAATAATAACAACAACTACTATTTTTTGAAGGCATATTATGTGATTGAAACAGTTCTAAGCTCTTTTAATCTTTATGACAACATTTTGAGGGCAGTACTATAAGTAATAATATTTTATAGATGAGAAACTAAGAAGTTAAATAATGTTCAATGGAACACAGTAATTGCAGGGAAATTTGAACTCAGGCCATTGACTGTGTATTTTATGCTATTAACAGTATGCTACCCTGGGTATCGAGTCTTTCTCTGTTGCATACTAAGTGTAAAATCTTACTTCTTGGACCTATTTTTTTCAACTTGAAATTACAATAATTGCCTCAGGCTTGTGCAGAGAATTTGGTGATGTAATTTACAAAATTTTAGAGATATGCAAAATGATGTCAATTTGTATAGAATAGCTTACGATAATTATTCATTTTTACTCAACTCAGTTTTCCTCAGAGCTATGTGTTGAACAGAGGTTGATGAATACAAATGTTCTTCCATTACTGGTGTCAGTAAATACCCATTTTACTAACAGTTCAGACAATTAGAAATAGGGGAAAAAATGAATAAATGGGTATTAATAAAAATTTCATCAATACATCAGACCAGACGAATGAAACAAACTTCACAAGAAATTTTTGAAAATGAATTCTAAAATAAAGAATACATTCTTAATAAGCTGGGGGGAAAAGAAGGAATGTCATTAGGAAACCAAAGTGTGTGTGTGTGAAAGACAGAAATCTGACAGGATTGAACTGAGGAAGAAATTCCTAGTGCAAAGATAGAAACCAGGTGGGATGGCTGATATAGTGAGATTAGTTCCTGAGACTTTGTAAACTCGTAATTAGTGAACACAAAGAGGAATAGGGAGCCAAGGGTAATCATCATTAGAGTGACTGCATAGGGATGGAATGTGAAAGTCAGACAGGTTGGCCCTGTTTCCATGCTCCCTACACACATACACACACACACAATCAGCAGTAAATACTGCAGCATCTGCTTCTAGACTGGGGAAGTTAATATGAATAACTGGGTCACAGAAGCAATACAGTGTTCCGTGTGGTTGGTGACACCCAGAAGAAATGGAAAAATCTTCATTCCTGCGCCAGGAGATTGCACACCAGTAGATCCAGCCATCTCCACTCCAACACTGGAACCAGGGGGAGAGGAATTCTCAGTGCAAATATAAACCTGCAGTCCAAGAGTGACTAAACCACACAGGAAAAAACCCATTTCACTAATGACAGACACCAAATGGACAAAGTAATTTATTTTTTTGTTTTCTTTATGGACAAAGTAATTTTTTTTAAAAATGAAAACTATGCTAAAAGCACAGATATTAAAAATAAACGAGTAAAGAGTCTACAAATATAGGTGATATGATTGCCTTCTTTCAAAATTCAAGAGAAATGAAATGACAAGTTGTTTAAATGAATGAACAAGTTTAATAGATAAAAGATTACTAAAATATTTTAAATGATGCCTGGTGCTAGTAAGTACTATGTAAGTGTTAGCTATAAGGAGTGACCAATAGAAAATGGAAATAAAAAACTATTTATAGCTACTCAGAAGGCTAAGGTAAGAAGACCACTTAAGCCCAAGAGTGCTCAGTGGCAATGAGCTATGATGACTACCAAAGGCCAACCAGGGTTGACAATGCAAGACTTTATCTCTGGGAAAAGAAAACAAACTGCTTATAGAAGCTCAGTGCAAGAGCTTTGGAGAAAAATATAAACATTACTGAAGGATATAATGAAAATGTAGTAAATGAAATGGTAAGTCATGTTTAAAAGTGATAAGAATAAATATTTTAAAGATATCAATTCTCCTTGAATTTTTCTATAAGTTTAGTGAAATTACCATCCAAGTCTCTAATATTATTCTTCCATGAAACTTACAAACTGATCCTAAAATTTATCTGAAGGTAAATGAGTGGCCATTGTGTGCATCAAGAACAACCATCCCACTGCAATCTTTAACCCCGATTTAAGAGTCTAAGATGTAACATGAAAAAATATTGTTAAGTACATTCGTAAAAATTAAAGGAAATTCTCAGAGATTTAACAAAATGGAGTGAAAGAAAGAATCCAGGGAGAGAAGCCTAAAATTTGGTTCTGCCCTAAGGGTATTCGCTAATCCAGGATAACCTCGGTTTTGGAGGAATAGGGACAGCCGTGAAGCCCACACTCACAAACTGGACTAGTGAAAAAATATTAAATTGGAAACTATTCATTCTATGGGTGTCTACCCATCTTGCACACCTACACCTAGAATACAATAAAGCTACACCTGACTGGGATGAACTATAAACAAATTAAACAAACAAAAATTCTCCCACTCAGAAAAGTGAACAACAAATTTATACGTGGAAAAAACAACAAATGTATTCAACCTTAGAAATGAAAGGAACAAGGAAAAATAATGTCTGTTGATAATTCATAACCACAAACCAGCCTTCAAACGTTGGCAACCACAAAACCTCAACCTGAGATTTTTTTTTTTTTTTTTCCAGTTTGTGGCCGGGGCTGGGTTTGAACCCGCCACCTCTTGCATATGGGGCTGGTGCCCTACTCCTTTGAGCCACAGGTGCCACCCAACCTGAGAATTTTTTTTAATGTGATATCATCATTTAAAAGAAGCAAAAAGAAAGCCTTCTACAAAGGAAAGCAACTCCCACAGACATCTTAAAACATACCTAGAGGTAAATTTCTCACAACTAAAGTGATATGGGCATCAAATGCACACGTGCATTTAGCATACGTGCACACACAGGGAGAAAGCAAGTTATCACAAGTGTATATTTTACATTTTACACAAATGTAAACGTAGCGCTTTAAGGCCAGTTTATTAGTCGATCAATTAATTATTGCTTATACAATAAGTAAACAGTGAGGAAATAGCCAGCAATTGAGGGTAAAAACAGCGTCTATTATCCAACTGTGGAAGTGGGAAATATGTATAATTGAACGTCAACATACAGTAAATTCTCTTGCTACTATTGGCTAGCTTCCCAATACAAATTATTTGAAAATCAGCTTTTAAGTTTGAAAATTGGGGGGGAGGGTGGATTAAATCACAACCTCGCTCGGGCGCTCTTCACTGCAACCGACTTGACAAAGCCCAGTGGAAAAATGTCTGTGCTCGTTCCTCCAGCAGTCAGCAGAGGGCGCTCACAGCGGCAACTGGGGGCTCGTCCGTGGAGTTCTCAGTCTGAGTTCACTACCCAGGAAATCCACAGGGTGGCAACCACGCGGAACTGAAAGTGACTTCAGAGTTGAAATTACAGCATTCTACAACCAGAGTTCACGGATTTCCCTTCCTTCGCTTTTATGACGTTTACCGAGGCCACAGAAGCTGGCAAAACCGAGGCGGCGTGGACGGCGCGATCGTGCTCACTCGTCCACCGCGGGACAACCCGCCCTGATCTAGACCCTGGGCAGTCCTCCCGGTCACGCCAGGGAGGCTCCACCATTCTTACCCTCATTTTACAGAAGAAACGAGGCAGAGAGAAATCAAATAAATTATCTAGGGTAACAGGGAGCAAGCGATCCAGCCAGAATTCAAATCTCAGGCTATGGTCGATGTCCGTGGTCCTTGCATCACGGAACGCTGACAACTCTTGAATAAAACAGATTTGACTTTTGGGGCTGGACTCAACTTTGAGAGAGACTTTAGCAAACAACCGCAATCAGTGTAACCTAATCCTCTGCGCCCTTAATGAATCCCAAAAAATAAAAAATAAAAGCATTTACCAAAAAAAAAAAAAAAAAAAAAAAAAAATATATATATATATATATATATATATATATATATATATATATATATATATATGACTAACACAGGTGGCCTTCCTTCCTAAATATATTCCTCATTGATACCGAAATGAGACTTTTTACTGTTTTCTTTACAATTGAAAAGCTTTAAAGATTTGATTCATTTTTAACACTAGATAATATGAGTAACTTTGCCAACAACCACTGATAAGTAATGTTTTGATAGGTACAGCAATTTCAGCTTCAGAGTTTATTTTAAGGCCGCTCACATTTCTTCACTGACTGTAATTTAAAGGCACTTTGAATTAGAAATAACAGAATTTCATTCAAATTGAGTTAAAGGGGGAGAAAAGATAGTATTCAATGAAATTATGGGGCATTTCAAAGAACCTGAAGATGAGAAGTTTCCTTGGGTGATACAGAAGATCAGAATCAGCGGCGAGAAAATTGTCAGGAATTAAGGCAGTTGCTCCTATTACTCTGTCTCTCTCTCCTCATTCTCTGGCCTGTGATATCCTTGATATGCCTGGGCTATTGCTTCTTTCTGTGGACAGGCTTTCTCTTCTCTATATCCCACGGCTCCTGAATTCACGAGCTCCAGTGTCTTAATCTCTGAGACAGAGAATCCAACATGGTCTGGCTACAGCTGTGTAACTAAACACCAATGAAGATGAGGATTATCAAACAAGGATGTTCTGGGATATACAGACAGCCCAGGAAATGCATGTAACAACTGAATAAATATGTTTCTGGGAAGTTAAAAAAGAAACAATTCATTTCCCCAAGATCAGGATGAAATTCTAAACCATTTGACATATCCACATTTTCCCAGTAATAATCCTTATAAAACCATCATTTGGGACACAGATTTTGACAACTTTTCAGAAACTTTGAGGTAGGGTCAAAATTGGAAAATTTTGAATTTATATTTACAATATCTATAGCTCAGCCTAAATATTTTTAAAAGGAAGTAGGTTGGGTTTTCTTTCATATGTATCTTGATGAGAAAGCAAGGGGAGATACACTTAAAATCATAGGAGATTAAATCTGACATACAGAAAAGCTTGTTACTAAATAAACGTTCAGGAATTGAAATAGGTTGCCATTTGCAATGAGTACTATTTTCCTGGAAAATGGTTCTTAAATAATAAAGCAGATCTAACAAGGATATTTAATGTCTTGATTAGAACCAGGGCAGTGAATTTTTTTTAATGACATTCTCAAGGTGTTTTCAACCAACATTTGTTATTCTGCATAGCAAAAGAGAAAGGTAAAAGTTACCAATGCATTACAAGTGTAAGCTATTATCAAAAGCTAAATTACATGTTGCTTATACCCTACACCAGTGATTCTCAAACTACAGGGCATTTAGGAAATGCCTGGAAGGCTTGTTAAAACATAGATTGCTGCTTACCTGGCACCTTCTTCCCCTTGGAGCTTCAGATTCATTAGGTCTACAGCTTTGCCTATGAGGATTGGCAAGGGCCTGAATTCATTAGGAATATAAGGCCCAATAATTTACACTTCTAACAAGTTTCCAGATTTTGGTGATGCTGCTGGTTTGGCAGATTCCTCTCTGAGAACTCTTGCTCTATGCTCAAGACAAATTATTTCTGACGTTTCACTAGGTTCGAATAGCATTTTAACAAACATTCAAAGTACATCATAAGCAAACAGATAAACAGGAAAAGATTTCACTGGCCTACTTCTTAGGGCCTTGCTTTCCCCAAACTGAAAATGGGGATAATGGTGGTTGGAAGAGTTGAAAACATACAGATACATTAACAAATGACATCCCACATGCTCGCAAAGGAGAGTGAAATCTCGAAAGCTGGAGTCAAGGAAAGTACTAGACAAAATTAAAAGAAAAAAAAGAATGTGTGCTCACGTCACATGTTCATGAAGGAGCACAGGATAATGGAATCATTACAATGTCTGTTATCAGGTATCCAGAGTCCAAGACCTAGGTCTGTCATTGGCTAAGTGTAGAATCTGAGTATTTACCTAACTCTCTGAAATTGTTTGTTTAATTGTATACTAATTTTCAAATAACTTATTAAAATTTATGTTGGGAATACTATCAGATATATCAAATATTAAAATGCCTAGCACATAGTAGCACTCTAATATACAGCCACCATATATTAGATTCTTATTATATCCAAAGAACATAACTAGGTATACTAGCTCATTTAATCGCCACAAGACTCTTTTGAGTCATCATTATCATCATCATCATCATAACCATCATTATTCCCATTTTTCGAACAAGAAAACAGAATTACAAAATCACTTGGGGAAAAATGCTAACTGCTTGCTTCTCTATAAAGATGAGTTTTCTTTTTTTCTTTTAACTTTTTATTTTGCAATTTTCTTTTATATATATATATTTTATCAATATTAAATCATAGCTGTGTACGTTAATGTGATCATGGGGCACCATACATTGGTTTTATAAACAGTTTGACACATTTTCAACACACTGGTTAACATAGCCTTCCTGGTGTTTTCTTAGTTATTGTGTTAAGACAATTATATTCTACATTTACTAAGTTTCACATGTACCTTTGTAAGATGCACCTTTGTAATCCCACCTGTCACCCTCCCTCCACCATTTAATCCTATAATTCCTCTACTAGGTATAAACACAGAAGATCAGGAATCCCAGTTTTAAACATGCTTCTGAGGTTAGATGTTTAAGCTGCTTTGCTCAGCTGCTCCTCCTTCCAGTGGCTCTGGTTGTGAGAGGCAGCTGGCTTGGGGACATGACCATAACTGGCTGTATTTCCTTTTATAGAATACAAGGAAATGTCAGAGGGCTTGAGCCTGTCAAGATTGCTGCAATGTGCTTTTAAACATTTAATCTAATTTTTCTTTTTGTATGTGTGTGTTATTGCTATAATCAGAAAAATAAATCTGTGCCATGAATGAGACATGCTCTGTCCCAGGGAGCATCTTAGACTGTTTGAACTCCACGGCCTTGTTTTACACAGTGGATGCTGAGTTCTTGTGAAAAATACTAGAAAGAATGGATCAATACTTTGGCTTTTGTTTCTGGGGGTTTAAAAGAATTATCCTAGAGAGAATTTTTCTTGTTAGGGGACCTTCTTTCTTAGGGGATACTGCTGGAGCTTTTTAAAAGGCTCTTTATTTTGTTTTTGTTTCAATATATATAGTTTCAGGATCATACAATATATCAAGTGTGTCACTTTGCTTTTTTTTCACGTGATCGCCCATATGTAGATAAATAACCTCAAACAATTGGAAATAATGCTATGAGAACTGGGCTGTATGACCAAGAAATTCTGATATGCTCCAAAATAAAACTAGACTTAAATCATTTGAAAAATATATTTTTGGCTAAGGACGCACATTTTCAGCACTCATACTCATGAATGCTATTTGAAGTGAATTTATGGTAGGTTTTTGGTGTAAAAGATTTTTTTTTCTCTGCATATTTTATGATATACATTAATTCAGTAGTACATGTACAAAATTGATAACTGAATATATAAGGGCATATAAATTGAGACACATGTTTAACATTTGTATTTTTTTTTTTTTTTTTTTTTTGCTTTCGGGAACTTTGTAGCCAAAGAGTTAAGGGGAAAAACTCATTGCCTCCTAAGGGGGTATCTCAGCTTCCCTGAGCCTAGATCCTAGTGCAAGCTGTTAGTCTTTCCTGGAAGGACCTCAGTGTGTCTCTCCGAATATTGCTGGTCCTCATATTTCCAGTGGCTGTCCTCTGCCCTGCTTCCTAAAAGAGAGGCTCATCATGTCCCCAGTAGAGCCCTAGCCTAGTGGTCTAGGGGACAGGTGTCGGAGTGAAATTGTCTGTGTTTACATCCTTGCTGTGCTACTAGATGGATCACTTTGAGCAAGGCACTTAATTTATTTAAGCCTCAGTTTTCATATTAGTAAAATGGGTCCAGTACAACTACCTCTTTCATTGCATTCTTGTGTGAGTAAATGAGTTAATCAATACATCCATAATGCTTAGGCAAGTGCCAGAAGCTGCTATCATTGCTGGACTTTCCGGTCCCAGCAGTCAGTCTGCCACTCACCATTCTGTGCCCAACCCAACTTCCTCTGTCTGCAACATCGCTACTGCAAACCCCTGCCCACTCCCTGCCTCATTCCAATGGTGAGTTCCTAGACCCAGGTGCTCCACCCCCATCCTAATCCTGCTGCAGTGAACTCTTCCATACCTGGCCACACAGAGGATTAGAAGTCTAATTGATAGTCATAAAAAAAAAGACTTTATAGCATTTGTATTAACCTGGATGGAGCTGAAACACATTCTACTCAGTAAAGTATCATAAGAATGGAAAAGCAAGTATCCGATGTGCTCAGTACTAAGATGAAGCCAGTAGATGATCTAATACACGCCCACACAAGAAAGAAACTCAATTCAGTTTGAGATGGGGGAGAAGGGAGGAGGGAGGGGGATGGTGAGCTCCCACCTAAGAGGCACAAGGTAAGGGTATGTGGCACAGGGTACAGGACACACCTACAACAGGGGCTTTACTTAACAAATGCAAACACTGGAACCTAATTATTTTTACTCTCATATTAATCTGAAAAAAGGGAGTTTAATTGGTGGTTGATTTATTGTATTTGGGATTATGCAATTTGGGACATGTGAATTCTACTTTCAAGGTAGAGTTTCCTTTGCTGGGTCTTGACACCCCCAAAATATTTTTTTTTTAGGGAATTTTCATTTGATTGCTTCTTGGGGTTAGCAGTCAGTTGATCCTCAAATTGGTCAGCTCTGGGGAAAATTAATCTTACAGGGGTGTGTACAAATGGGGCATTCTCTTAGAAGCTCTTTAAAAATGCTGTTTGTGTTTTAGTTTTCAATCAGTGTTCGCAAATAGCAACTCAGCACAGTGATCAAAACAAAACTGATTAGATTTGCAGGTTGCATGTGCACTCAGATATTCTTTTTGTAGGCATTCCTAAACTCCCGCTAACATTGTGCAGGTCAGAAGGATGCATCTATAAGCAGGAGTGCTCTGAATGCAGGAACAGCCTCTTTTTCTTTTTTTTTTTTCTCTCCATGGTCTTTGTTGTGGTTCAACTGCTCAGGAAATATTAGTGATTTCACAGGAAGAGGCTGCTCAGCACACCCTGGAAATGGAGGAATGAAAGTGGTCTACAAGTGCCTGGAATAAATTATAGAAGAATCTTGATTACAGGATGTACTCAACTCAAACTTGAATTATTTGGTGTATATCAGTACTTTGGAGTTATCCTTTTGTTTTATATTTTAAAAATTTAAAAAATACTTAAAAAAACTACTTTTTAACAAAGCATCAAAGCAAAGGTAGAAAATGGTCTTTCTGGTATTTCATTGCCCAGAGACACGAATTGCAGTGAGATCAATTGTGTTTAAGTGGGGACGCTTGTCTAGTGTGGAAAGCTCGCTACAGTTCAGGTGAGGAATTTAACGCTATGGGGAAGGAATTTAAAGCCACAGAGAAAGGTCAACTAAGACTTCTAGGAACATAAATTTTTACCCATTTCTTCTGTTTTCAAGTTGCTTTCTTATTTTTTTTTTCCCCTTTTTTGGGAGTGGATCGGAAACTCACATTAAAAATAGACATCTTAATAAATTCAATTTACAGGCTGGTTCTGGAAAACGATCATTGGTCAAATAATTACCAAACCTACTTTATACCAGGTGCTGTGCTAAGGATGAGAAGATATGAGCTCATCTCCCCAGAAGGAATTTACAGTCAGACAGTGTGATCATTATTGCAGAGGGTACAAATCTGAGCAAAAGAAAGGAAATCCAAGCCTAGTTCAGGGACTCAAAAAAGGTTGTTCCTGAGACCATTATTACAGAGGAAGTTGCCAGAGATTTTTGCTAATCATTTGGGTGTTTATCAAATGCTAAACATGTGCTCAATGAGTTTGTAAGATTTGGCTTCTGTGATGGTTAAGTTCATGTGTCAACTTGACTGCGCTACAGGATGCCCAGATCACTGGTTTACAAATCTAGGTGTGTCTGTGAGGGTGTTTCTGAAAGAAATTAGTGTTTGAATTAGTAGGTTGAGAAAAGATCTGCCCTCACTGATGTAGATGGGCATCATCTGATCCACTGGGGGTCTGGATATAACAAAAAGGTTGGGGGAAGGGTGAATTCCTTCTCTTTTTTCTTGAACTGGGACATCTCGTGCCTGGAGACCACCCCCACCACCTCCTTCAGTTCTTAGGCCTTTGATCTTGACCTTGGAGTTACACTATCTGCCTCTCTGTTCTGTTCAGGGCTTCAGACTCAAACTGAACTACACCACCAGCTCTCCCAGTTCTCTAGCTTGCAGGTGGCATATCCTGGGACTTCTCAGCCTCCATAATTGCATAAACCATTTCCCATAATAAATTTACTCTTATATAGGAGGTCAGACACTTAAGTTTGCTAACTCATCCTAGAAAAAAGTGCTATGTACCTCATTGCTGAATATCACTATGGTCACCTTTGAAGTACTTGCCTCAGTTACCTGACCACATGATATCCAGCAATGAGATGATATCTCATGATATCCAGCAACATAGCACATTTTTCTAGGCTGAGTTTGTGAACTTAATTGTCCATCCTCAACTGTGATGGCCATTCCAAAAAAAGAGTTCCAAAATTTCTTTGAAGGGTGGACTATGCACCTACTTGAAAGTGACATAGTGATATTAGGCAATGAAGTATGTGGCACTTTTTCTAGAATGAGTTTGTGAACTTAATTATCTGACTCTGTGTGTGTGTGTGTGTGTGTGTGTGCATATATATTTTCTTTCTTTTTTTTTTTTTCCTGGAGAACTCTAATATAAATTTTGCCCTCAAGGACCCTCCAAGATAAGTGGGGAGAGAAAACTAAGATCTATGAAGCAAATATGAACAAGATAAGATAGTTTGTTACTGAACGTTAGATGCTTTTATGCATAGTACAGATCACTCAGGGCTGAAGTGGCCTCAAGGGCATCTTGAAAGCGACAGTATTGGACAAAGCCTGTGGACATGAGGCTCCTCTCGAGGAGGCAGAAGGAGAGGAGGAGGATGCACCTCCTGGGGAAAGCAGCAAGAATGACAACCAAAGCTTCAGAGAGAGGCTGCACACACTGGGCTGAGTGTGTTTGTGATGAAAAATAGGAAACAAGGCTGGGCCTCCCTAGCTGGAGCACACACCCCCTGACACAGAGATGAAGTCCCACAGAGTGTGAACTGGGTGATGGAGTGTGCAGAACAGCCAGGGCAGGGCAGAGAGCACAGCAGAGGGGGAGATAGAAGCCCTGAGCTCAGATCCATCACAGTTCCCAGGATCCCTCCAGGTCCCAGGGGTCTCTTCAGGACCATGTTATGACTTTTGTGGTCCTCGAACACTTGCCTTTGTGGTCCTTTTCCTCCATAAAAATGATGAAAATTTACATTTTATGGCTACCTTGATATAAAATATATTAATATGACATATTAAAATATTTTCTGTGATCCAAAAGTTATTTTTCTTCTGATTAAAAAACACATGTTTGTGGGTCCTTAAAAGCACGTGGGCACTGTGTTCATCTGAGTGATGGCTAAGTGGGTCATGGTCTTTCTCTGTGTCTGGAAATGGACTCAATATAATATCTTTACCTGCCTCTAAAAGTCTGAGATTCAGAACTGAGCCTCCCAAACTGTGCCGTGTGGTCACACTGGTGTTTTCAACATCTTAATATGTGATCTGAAAACAGTAATATCAGGGAAATGTTTCCAAAAAAGGAAAATAATGAATTCATTGCTGTAATTTTAGAAAAGTAGGTGAAAATCCTCTTACCCAAAAAGCATATTCATTTTTGAGGGGAAAAAAACTTTGTCTTTAAAAAAAAAAAAAAAAAAGAACAAGTAGGTTGATTTTAAAGACACATGTATTCCTTATAAAAAATTCAAACAGTACCAAAAAATGCAAAGAACTTGTAAGCACTCCTGTTACTTTCATAGGAAAAAATAAAATTATTTTTTACTAGAAAATTTTACAAGAAAATAATAGGATAAAGGAACTCCAACAGAACTAAAAGAATTGCTGAAGTTTGAATAGCTAAAGTTTAGAAAATGTGATTTTACTGCCTTCTCAGAGACCCAGATTCAAAGTAGGTGGCGTGTACCACATAGAGTTCCTAATCTGTGGTTTATGGCACTAAGTTTTGCCATGTTTTATAGAAGATGGACATTTTTGTCCTCCATTTCCTTATTTTTGACATCAGTTGGCTTTGAGAGAGAGACATAAAAACAACTTTTTTCTACTCTATTTTCTCTTTCATGTCTCAGCAATCATTTTAATGTGATGTTTAAGTGTATTGATTTTGATGGATGTTATGACATACATAAGTGTTTCTACAAGGCTTCAAATGCCTAGAAGAGGTTAAGTCCCCACTCTACGTCTCCCGCTCCCCACTCCTCAGAGGCAATCCTGCTTTTTTTGGCATTAACTTCACTTTTCTGAGTAACATGTTCATAGTGTTTTTACATTTTTTTGTGTACATTTTGCACAATCTTTTGTTTCTTCTTGTGCCTTGTTTGCTGCATACCCATCACTAATTTAGCCTGACTCTGAATGTATAACTCTCTTCCCAGTAAACACAAGTAAACCATCTCATATTTTCCGTGGAGACTGTTATGGACTAAATATTTGTGCTCCCCCACCTGCACCACGTCCTCATTTATGGTGCATCCTAACCCTCAGGTTGGGAAGGTGGGGCCTTTGGGAAGGGAAGTGGTCAAGTCATGAGGGTGAGGCCATCACAAATGGAATTAGCGCCGTTATGCAAGAGACCTCAGAGAGCTCGCTGGCTCTTTTCCTGCCATGTGAGGATATGGTATAATGATAGAGTCAGCCACAATTTGCTGTTTTCTCTATGTATGGGGCAACTTGTGGGACACCCTGTAGTACTAGTACTAGTTATAGTAATAATAATAGTAGTACTAGTACTAGTTATAGTAATAATAATAAGTCAGCAGTCTATAGCCTGGAATAGCTACTCTGCATGAGACACCAGCCTCATTGGTTCAACCCACATTCCAGTGCAGAAGAGCCTCCCCATCCTCACAGGCCCGGGCCTGCTGATTCAAAGGATGCTCTAATTAGTAGAATGATCAGCCCCAGGGAAGAAAGGGATCAAGTCAGGCTGTTCAAAGGAAATCATTTAGGGTGAAGAGTGGCTGTCTCCAAGCACATTCCTTAAACTATTGCTACTCTCCCACAGTTTCTCCCATCTGAACTCACAGGTTCTCAAAAAGTTTAGTTTTAAAACATTTAAAAAGTTACATTTAAAAAAATTAATAAAAAAAATCCTCACTGAAATGGCACCTTTGGTGGTGGGGTCTGAGATGGGCAGGGCTGAAGCCGGGCAGGGGCAGCTGTTTATTCCTGTAGATGGAGCTGTTCTTCATTAAACAGGAGGCCTGCAGGCTGGGTACAGTGGCTCACATTTGTAATCCAGCACTCTGGGAGGCAGAGGCAGATGGAGTGCTGGAGCTTAGGAGTTCAACAGCAGCCTGAACAAGAGCGAGACCCTGTATCTAAACATAACTGAGCATTGTGGCAGGTGCCTGTCATCCCAGGTACTGGGGAAGCTGAGGCAAGGGAATTGCTGTAGCCCAAGAGTTTGAGGTTGCTGTGAGCTATAATGCCACAGCATTCTACTGAGGGCGACAAAGTTAAGACTCTGCCTCAAAAACAAACAAATAAAACCCAAACCAAAACAAAGGGAAGCCCTGCTCTGGATTCTAGCATGCTCAGGGGGGTGGTTGTGGATTCTTTTATTCTCCTCTACAGGTTAAATTTGCATCATAATTTTCAGGTTATCCTTCAGCCAGAGGAAGGACAGCTTGTGCTGGCATTCAAGCTCTGTGTATGGTGGTAATGAGGGAACTTGCTCTACCTACATAGAGGCTTCAAGCTCAGAGTTGCAGACTGAATTCTTCTTGGTAACAACTGTGGGATAATGCAGGGGACAGGTGTAGCTGGCCAGCTGCTAGCCACCTATCTCCCCATCAAAACAGATGTTGAGGTTGTTTTTCAATCGCTTCTATGTTGGGTGGCACCTGTGGCTCAGTGAGTAAGGTGCCGGCCCCATATACTGAGTGTGGCGGGTTTACACCTGGCCCCGGCCAAACTGCAACAAAAAAATAGCCGGGCCTTGTGGGCGCCTGTAGTCCCAGCTTCTCGGGAGGCTGAGGCAAGAGAATCGCCTAAGCCCAAGAACTGGAGGTTGCAGTGAGCTGTGATGCCACGGCACTCTACTGAGGGTAACCAAATAAGACTCTGTCTCTAAAAAAAAAATCGCTTCTATGTTGTGTTTGGACTTTTGAATTTCAGTCACCAAGAGCTCATCACACATAGCCCTGTCTCCAGTCTGGAAGGGAGAGTTTGACGTCCTCCAGTGACTGCCAATTGGGAATTCAAAGCATGAATTTCATCAATAAAAAATCTCATAGGGCACGGCCTGTATTTACCCTGCAAATCACCTTCTTTGTTATAAAGCAATTTGAAATGTTCTTGCAGGTCAGAAGAATTTATTTGGTCAGACCCTCCATGTCTCTTGCTTTATTTCTCTCCTCATATATTTGGGCAGAGAGGTCTTCTCCGCTATTAGCACAAAATCATGGATATGGCATGTGTGTGTGTGTGTGTGTGTGTGTGTGTGTGCTCTCAGAAACTCAAAGAAAAATCTTGTTACCCGAGACTTACAGTTAGAAGCTGACAGGCCCAGAGCATCTTGGCTCTGATTTTCTGGCTTGTGCGTGTGTTCCTCGCTCAGCCATACAGAGTGGGTCCCAGAAAGAAAGTGAAAAAAGCAAAACACATTCAGCAGGGTGGGAACTTAGGTCTGCGCTCAGTCATCTGGGTGATTCTTTAGAAAGGGGCGACTGGGCAAAATGTCTTATCTGACATCCACAGAACCCGTCAGTCCACTGTCATGCGTTGGACAACTAACGAGGGCAATGTCCATTCAAGGCCTTTGGCAGTATTGGGAGAGCAGTGACTGCAAACTGGACCAGTGACCACGTGTCACCCTTTCCCCAGAGCATGTCAGTGTCAGGATCCATGGAGGCTTCTGGGAAGGACAGAGGAGCATATGGAATTTATTAGCTCTTAAATGCTTCCAGCTCAGGTCAAGTGCTCCCCACATCCTGAGCAGGGGATCTTGACAGCACAGAAATGTCCCTGTTGTGTCATGCCCAGGGACTTGAACCCAGAGCCCGATGCTCGCTGTTTCTTCATGAAGATGCTCTCCATCTTTAACAAGACGATGATGGTGTAGGATAAGGGACAACTTCTCTGTTGTCAGAAATGTTCAGATTTAGAGAGAGCTGCCCCATGTGGTCCTGAGTCCTCTGTCAGTGCAGCTTAGAGCTGGTCTAGCGAGTTCGTTTTAAAGAGGACACCACTCTGGTACAGGTGGTGAAAGGAGCACCAGGCTCGGAGTCGGGGCCCCGGGCTCCTATCTCAGTCTGCCTTCTACTGTAAGTTTGGACAATAAACTTAACCTCTGTAAGTCTCAGCTTCTTCATTTTCAAAATAGAAGTGATAATATCTATCTCTTAAAGTCACTCTGATGATGAAGTAGGCAAGATATACGAGTGGACTCAGTGCCCAGCATAAGAGGAGGTGTTTAATAAAATGTCAGATGAATACAAAAGTATGTAATATCCTTTTCAACCATGAGATACTTTGATTTTGTGACAAAAGCGCTTCATGAACTCTTCACCGTTTAGAGTAATTGAAGAAGTATTGAAATGAGTTATCCAATGACATTTAAATGTTAGGGCAAAAGCCAAGAGGCTGAATAACTGTACGTTCATTATAGCAATAGAAATAAAACTTTTAAAAACTAGATCTTGATATTTTTAAATAAGTTATTAAGTACTGTAACAACCACATGTGGCTTATGATTCTGGAGGATATCATACAAAGCCACAGAGGATAACATTTTAACTTAGTTACTAAAAGAGGGGGCATATGAACTCGTTTGAAATTCGTAACTTGGTCTACTGTTTTAATTTGATTTACATGACTTAATTTATATTTTTAACTGAATTTATAAGATTCCATTATAAGAGACATTTATTAAGGAAATACAAAAGTCAACAGGCTAAAACAGACCTATTTAAAAGGGAATGAAATTAGATTATTTCACTAGTAAAGCTTTAGAAAGCATTTTACTTATAGCTGTATTAATCTTGGATTCTGAAACAAAGTGGTGACGGAAAATAGTCTTGTGCAAATATTTGGGTTACATTTGGCTTAGACAGGAGAAAAATCTGGATTGACTAATCTGAACTGGAGTTGTCATCCTCAGTAACGGGGCAGAGGATGCCGAGAAACTATTAATCATTTGGGATAACAGGAAAATTTCATGAGCTTTCTAAAATATAGCAGTCACTTTTTATTTTCTGAAACTCGGTAAGATATTCAAGGAATCAATACTGTGTGCTAAAGATCTCAATAACAACCTCGAGAGGATGCTTCAGAATTCATTCTTACTTAATCTCAAGTGTAGTTTCTGCTTTAATGATGTTCCAGGCCAAATGATTCAGGACAATTCCATGACAGCGGCAGGAATTTGATCAGGGCCATGGCATTCACATGTTGCACTGAATGTAACCATATGACTGCAACACTGCACGCCATGAAACGGGATGACTTGGAGGGCCGAAGTCTTGCTGGGCTTTGTAACTATTAATAAGGGTTTGCATTTTATGACATTAATACTTTATAGAGCACTTGCACATTCACCAACTTATTGGATCCTCACTCCTGTGAATAACACATTTTATATAACTAACACCATTTATAAAGAGATAGTTATGTGATGGCTCACTTTGCTTTCAATCATGTTGAAACTGGAACTCAGGTTATTCTTGGTCCACCACTCTATATATATTAGCATCCTTGTTTAACTGGGATTAACTAAAAAAGTACAAATTTCTCTCTTAAAAAATTAATTTAGAATAGGGTTGATTGTGTTGAATGGAAAAGAATGGAAGATCTGAGGGAATATTTTGGTGTCTGTGAAGAGTGCTGAGAGAAGGATTCACATATGGGCTGGAACTGGGGATCTTTCCTCTAAGGTATCCTTGGTCCACCTCCCTGGAGAAACACAGAGACTGAAACTGGCCCGTGGAGCAGATGGGTGGTAAGTCACCTGTGCAAATCTAAAGGGAGCACATTTGCAATAGTTAAGTCTGAACTTCAGAATATTGAGATAAAATTTAGTGATGTTTAAGTTAATAAAGAGAAGTTCTTAGAAGACCTTCTTTAACATGAAGTAAAAATAGTCTGTTATTTTCATATCAATTTGTTGATCATGTTCGAAGTAGTATCTTTAAAGGGGTATCTTGATGAAGAAATACTCTGGGTGGCTGAGGCAGGTGGATTGCTTGAGCTCAAGAGTTCAAGACCAGCTTGAGAAAGAGCCAGACCCCTGTCTCTACCCAAAATAGAAAAACTAGCCAGGCATTGTGGCCCGTGCTTATAGTCAGTCCAGCTACTCGGGAGGCTGACGCAACAGGATTGCTTGAGCCCAGGAATTTGAAGTTGCTGTGAGCTGTGGTGTCAGGACTCTGCCCAGGAAGACAGAGTGAGACTCTGTGTCAAAAAATAAAATTAATAAATAAGTCAATAAAGAAGAAATACTCAAGGAGAGGTGGCCTTCAGGCTCAGATAAGATTATCTGGAAGCAGGAGTGTGGGAGAAACTGGAAGGAGATGTATATGTATTTTGAGAAAAATGTACTCATCATTGCAATAAAATTTTGGAAGATAGAAAAAAATTCCCTATTGCTTTCCTACTAGGAACTAATGGAGGCAAAAAAATATTATTGGCTGATGGAGTATCAAATGAAAAAAAGTTAAACTGATCTGAAGCCTAAAATATTTTACCTGCTCTTCATTTTCTAAAGCAATCCACTTTTGTAATATTAAAATCAAATAAATATTTCTTGAAACTATCAATTGCATTATTTCAAAGATAATCTTTTAAAAATTAAGATGTTTTAAAAATTTTGTCTTTAAAATTTAATTAAAAATTTGTTTAAAAAATTTTAATTGTTTCAATGATTTTTTTATTTTTTGTCATGTCTGAGGTTGAATCTTTAGACTTGAGATTCTTTCTTGACAAATGTTTTTCAAAGGGTCTTCTGCCCTCAGAGTTAGGTGTGACCCGCCACTCACAACCCTTGGACAGCACTTTGAAACCAGTCTCCCGCCACTCACAGCCCTTGGACAGCACTTTGAAATCAGTCTCCCTGTGGGGGCCTTCATGGGTGGTCCATGTACAGATGTCTCTCTGTCCTCTAGCTGGCTACCTTCTGGGTCACCTGCACTTCACTCCAAGCTTTGGCTCATCCTCCTTTTTTTTTTTTTTTGAGATAGAGTCTCACTCTGTCACACCCAGGTTAGAGTACCGTGGCATCATAGCTCACAGCAACCTCAAACTGTTGGGCTCAAGTGATTGTCTTGCCTCAGTTTCCGCAGTAGCTAGGACTACAGGCACTCACCACAATGCCTGGCTGGTTTTTCTATTTTTAGTAGAGATGGGATCTCACTCTTGCTCAGGGTGGTCTCAAACTCCTGAGCTCAAGCCATACACCTACCCCAGCCTCCTAGAATGTTGGCATGACAGGCGTGAGCCACCATGCTGGCCTGTCTCATCCTTCCTGGTGTGTTCCCCCCCTGTTTCTCACAGAGGAGCTGGCAGTGAGCACACCCATATTTCACTGTGCCCAGTGTCTACAAAGTAAGAAAATTATTGTTAATGATGGAGCCAACTGATCTTGCTTCATTCATACAGAATGCAGGCATGCTCAATTTTACCAACAATACATTCAATTGGGTTGAGCAGCTTTGCCTTATAGAACTTGAACACTTTAGAAGCTACCTCAGCCTGGTAAAATCATATGTTGTAAGAAGCAGTTTGCATTATGAGATCAAGTTAAACATTTTACTATATCCTGTGCCCAGTCCTCATGAAATCATGAAGATAAAACATTTAAAATGCCAAGGAAAGGGTGGCCCAGACCAGCACAGTACTAATGATTTCTGTTGCCTCGGGTTTGGTTTTAACTAGAAAAAAAGTAAAAATGTCCATTCATCTAAATTAACCACTTTTGTAATGGATTGAAATGGATGGAAGAGAAAATTCATGATAGGAGTCCCGAGGGAGGCTGGTCTCTAAGATGGGCGGGCGATCAGGTTACGGACATGGAAGGCGTCAGTTCGAAAATCCTCAGACTTGATCATTGAAGAAAGCAAATTTCCTCTGACCAAGGGAGGCCCAGAATGTCCCTAGAAGCTAAGGCCAGAGCTGTCTGTTAGAAATGATGAGCCCAGAAGACGGGCCTGAAGAGATGGCCATCGCAGGTCCTCACGGTCAGCTGACATAACAACGTACTCAGACATCGGTGAATGGACCTGCGTGTGAGGGAGCCAAAAACGTGAGCAATCTGAAAGCAAAATTCTCAGGACAACCTATCAGATTGGTTCCCTGTAGGCTCATTAAAAAAAAAAAAAAAAAAGAAAGAAAGAAAGAAATGTAAGGAGTTTCAGAGGAAGGAGCTTACATGTTGGAAAAGACAAGGAGTGTTATTTTTTTATAAACTTCATATTATTTGGAGTTCTGATTATGGCCGAAGAATGGGAAATAAAAACACTTGACAATGCACAAATATAAAATACACAATTGAAAAAAAATCAATTGTATCCCCTAAACTGATGGGGATTAGATAATGGTGCAAACTTGAAGAAAATGTTATTTATCCTACAACCGAAGCGAAGTCCAAACAACATTGTCCTCTATTCTATTTAGAAAGTTTTACTGGCTTTTTATCCACGAAAGTTTTAAATCCCTTCCTCTGGGCAAGTTAATTGGCCAAGTTCCCTAATATCTGGGACCCCCAGAGAGCAGTGCTGGGTGGGAGGAGTGTTATTTTATGGCCACCAGATCCTGTAAGGAGGTCACTTAAATGCCTCAGCTGTCTGTGGCTTTGACTTTTTAGAATCAAGTCAAAGGTGCTTTCTCTGGTCCTTCCTTAAGTGTTTGTGAACTGTTATCCATCAGCATTTTTCTACTTTTTTCACTTTGTTTTTACAAGATTTTAAGCATTCATATGTTACTGTATTAATTAAGGTTCTCCAGAGAGACAGAGATTTATTACAGAAATCAGCGCCTGTAGTTACGGAGGTCAAGAAGTCGCGTGACAGACCGTCTGCACGCTGGAGCCCCTGGGGTGCTGGTGGTGTGGCTCGGGCCAGATCTGAAAGCTTCAGAACTGAGGAAGCCGATGGCGTAACTCTCGGTTCGAGGCCAGAGGCCAGAGGGGGACTGGTGTCCTGGAGTGCAGAGGCCAGGGAACCTGGACTGTAAGCCAGGGACAATGTGTCCCAGCCCTAGTTGATAGAATGACGCTCCGCCTTTTCTCTGTTTTTGTTCACTTGGCCTCAGCCCATTGGATGGTGCCTGCCCACATCAAGGCCCGCTCTCCCCAGCTTGTCCACTCCGACTCGGGTGCTGATCTCCTGTGGAGACAGCCTCACAGACACACCCCGGGTAATCCTTTACCTGCTTTCTAGGTATTCCTTAGTCTAGTCAAGTTGACGTCTAACATGAGCCATCACAGTTACCGTGATACTTTTATGTTATATCCTAAGGCCTGAACACATAAGAAACATTAAGGGAAAAGAGGTATTTTCCTTTTTTAAATAATGCTCTCAGAAGAAAAGGGAAAAGGGATTCTGTTGTTGCTCCTTTGGGCCATCTTCCAAATCTATCAAACCTCCTGCTCCAACTGGAAATGAAAAAGGCCTGAAATCTGCCCGCCCGCTGGGATTAGGAAGCCTGGGCAGGTAGACCTGGGACAAAACGGTCATTGCCACCCACAGCTTAAGTGGTTTCACGTGGGGATAAGATTCTAAGAAGCATAACTCCACTATTTTCCCTCTTTTTCTCCCTTGCTTGTTTATAATATTTTGGATTCATCAACTTTCTCTAAAAGGCTTACAATCCTCCCCCAGAGCGGAGGCCGTGGCTGCACTCTGGTCCCTGTTTCACACCAGGAGCTGAGGAGCAGAATCTGTGCAGTCTTCTTCCAAAAGGAAACATACCAAGAGGCAAGATGGAAAACCCCTTTTCCTTGGAGGTTGAACCTGAACTTGAGTCTGAGGGCTCCTTGTCGCAAAACGGAGCCAGAACCTTCCCAGTGTGTTCTTATCTCCTGATGGGCTTTGGGTGAGGCAGGGAGGCAGGAGCTGCTAAAGTGACCTAGGTTGGCTCTTGATGGATGGACACACCATCAAGGAGTCACAGTACTTGGTGTGACCTCTGGGTGTTGTTGTCCATTGTAACTCCCAGAATCTTTGCATGTCCCTCAATCCATTTCATTTTATGTTCAGAATACTATTACTGTGAACAAAATTAAGTGGAGATTATTATTTTATGAAACTGCCATTGCTCCTGGAGTTCCAAAGTGATAACTTAGTACTCAGGGATCATTGGAGTGATGCTAGTTAGGCATTTGATGTTTGAGGCTTTTAGAGAAAGAGTAAAGGATGATGAGATTTAAAGTAAGAATAAAAACACTAACAAAAAAGGGAAGAGATGCTGAGAAGGAAGAGTGACATTTGCTGTTGAGTGATATGTGCCAGGTTCTCCACTGGGAAATGTGTTCACATTATTCTATGTGATTTTTCCCAGTGGCTTTGGCAGGCAGGTGTTATGGATTCCTGAAGATGAGTCTCGGTGGTGAACAATTTTCCCAAGGTTACACAACAGGAAAGTGAGGAAGAGGGATTCAAACTCACGTCTAGTTCCACTGTAGTTTTCCAGGTTGGAACTTGAATTGGCCATAAACAATTTCTTCTACCACGTTAATAATACAGATCAAAAAATATTAGTCAATGTCACATACTCATGGGAGGAGGAGGAGACTTAGCTGGACCACGGCTAAGTGTTGGGGTGACTGTGATGGTGACGCTACAGTGACTGAGCTGTCCATCCCTCACTCTTAGCCACTCAGCAGTCCCATAACCTTGGCTCGGCAAGTTTCAGGGTCTTTAAGCAACAACAAATGAACACTTGAGAAGAAAAGAGAACTGTCTAAACTCAGGAAATAGACTCAGAATGTTTAAAGGTAAGTGTTTTCCAACTACAGTTCTGGCTTGTCAGAATAACATGAAAATTTGTATAGGAAAAAAAGTGCAGATATGTAAATTCTGGGCTATTTTTGTGCCTCTTGATGGTAAGTTCTTGCTTATCATCTTGCTTGGCTAGGTGAAGGGTCATAATGAAGAAGTGTTTCCAGCAGCCTGGGTGACATTGTGATTCATACACCTTGCTATCACATATTCCAGCCCTCCCAGATTTTATATCTATAAACCATTGAAATGTTTTGAAAATTTCAGAGTAGTCAGACTCTACTACATATTCGAGGCTTCTGGGCACATTAGGCGCTCAATGAATGTTTGTTCAAGCAATGAGTCATTGAAAGAACCCATCCGACCATAAAGTGTGGCCAAAAAGAGAAAGACCCTGTTCAGATCTTATATCCTGCTTTTGGTTACGATAAATTCTGCATCCAATAATGTTCTAAGTTTTTATTCAATCGCAAAAAGCTTTAAGACTAAAGGGTAGTGATTTTAGTTGATATAAAATTAATTCAAAGAAAGGGAATTTTGCCAGTTACTGGTGTGAGAACTTTGGGGCAAGTCACTGCACTGATTTATCTCCATTTCAGCCTCTGTGAAATAGGAATAATAATAACAACTATCATACTAGGCTGTGGGGAGGATTAATTGATGCTAACACAATTAGAGAGCTTAACGTGTCACCTAGCACATAGTAAGTTCTGAACAAATATCAGCTGTTATCCTTGTTAAGAGCAGAAATATCAAAAAGACTATAGATTTTTATTGGTACTTGTATTATTCTCCTAGGGCTTCTGTGACAAAGTATTAGAAACTGGGGTGGCTTAAAAGAATAGAAATTTAACTTCTTAATGTTCTGGAGGCCAGAAGTCTGAAATCTAGGTGTTCCCATGTTTCTCACGGGACTCTAAGTAAGAATGTTTCCTGCCCCTTCTAGCCTCTGGTGGATCTGGCATTGGCTTGTGGCAGCGTCATTCCAAGTTCTGCCCCCATTGTCACTTGACATTTTTCTCTGCTTATTTTATGTCTCTCTTCCTCTTATATAGACACACTTACTGGACTTAAGGCCCACGCTAGTCTAATATGACCTTGCCTTAACTTAATTACACCTGCAAAGACCTTATTTCCGAACAAGGCCTTGTTTCCAAACATTCTGTAGTTTTGGGTGGACACAAATTTTAGGGGGACACTATTCAGCTCCCTATAGCATTCAGCCACATTTCAGTAGCCTCTTTGAGTCAGTTATTTTCCCTCTTGCTTAAAAACACAGAGGTAGCATGCTTAAACATAGGGAACTAGGTTTCTAATTTCTGCTTAGTAATAAAAATGATATTGATGCTCATAAAATTCTTGACCACCCAAAAAGGAATACTATTAGAGAGAACTACCTTGTTATGATCAAGCAGCTCTCTGTGTGGTCCCAGGACCCCTGGGGATGACAGAGCCACAGTCAAGTCTTCTACATAGGCTGGGGTGAGCTCTGCTCCTAGAAGCATCTGCAGCCTCGGCCAACACCATGGAATAGACCTGTCTCCGCTGAGTTATCCTGCTGCTGCTTGGTGAACATCCCGAGAAGAAGGAAGACTGCACAGCTATCTGCAGGCAGGTGAAGGGCCTGCCTGTATGATCAGGGGCAGGGTTTCCACAATGTCCTTGTGCTATCTCCAAAAAAGGTGGAATATTCTGCATGCAACACTTCTGTTTAAGATGCAAAACAGCCCTGGGAGAGCCAATGCTTTGACAGGTGGTCAAATCCTTGTAGATACATTTGAAAAAGGCAGTGGAAGCAGTTTGTGATAAGAGGGCAGAGAACAGCAGGCAGGAGTGTTTGGGCTATATGGATTTTGTGTGGTAGACTGTGACATACTTAATTCTCTTAGCAAAATACTGTGAGTACATTTCTGCTTCCACAATATAGAGACCTTTCCTATCAAAGGAAGGCCAGAGAAGGGCTTTCCTAGAGCTCATTCTTTGGCCAATTTGTGTGGCTCCTCTGTCCCGAGGCTGAGCTGTCTGGTTGCAGCGTCTGTGTCAGGGGGTGTCAAGGAATCTGCCGTACAGGCACCAGTCTGCCTGGGGAGGAGGATGAGGCCCAGAGCAGAGGAAGTGCCGGGCTGGGAGACTTGCAGGGATCATCCTCCCAATACACCAAGGAACTTGCTTCCGCACAGACGAAGCTCTCATGGGTGGTCACACGATTTTTCCAAACAAGCACTCCCGTCATTCTCCCCAAGCCAGGAAGATACATGACTCGGAAGGAGGCCCATAAATACTTTCCAACTATGTTTTTCAATCTTTTATTTTTAATAAAAGCCACCAATTAAACCAAATGTAAACTCATCCTACTAAACTGATATTAAAGGAATACTTAGACGCCTTTTGTGTAAACCCTTGGAATAACATCAAAGGAAACAAATAGGCTTCATTGAACTTTCTCTCCGACATTGGCTAGACTGAAGGAGATATACTCCTGCCTTTCTATTCATGAATATTGCCAATTAACCCCCAGAGGTTTTGTGTGAGCCACCGTGTTTAACCTAACTCTCCAAAAATAAGGGTATCGTGATTTTCTTTAAATTGGTGCTTATATAGAGGAATCTCTCTGGCATTAGTGCTTGCTTGATTGCGTTCAGATGTTACTGTGGCAAGGAAACAACTGCATTAAATTAGCATCAAGCACAATAAGTGGTAATTGCAAGACTGTCATTTCTACGAGTGCAAAATTAATGTGTTCTGCAAGCCCCTCCCATTGTGCGCTGCAGGAACATCAGGGAGCCACGTCCTTCTGAGAAGAGACACGCACGGGGGCAGCACTGTTGATGTGCTGTGGTTTCATTCTGCAGTGGTGCTCCTGGCCACCTTCGTTGCTGTCACCTGCTCATTCTTCAAACCCTGTCCGCCCTAATTTGTATGCTCATCTTACAGCCCTGCCAGACAGTCGCCTGGATGTACCGAGAATGTTATGGAACAATTCCTCCTTCTGTGTGTAGCACCTTGTGTGAATAATGCCAGCATAAACAACCCTCATGCATTCCCGAGAGTGTGAATAGGCTACTTATGCAAAGCTTCTTATTAAGAGATGCACCAACCATTTACAGACAACTTTACCCAAATGCTATACATTCATTAGAAAGAGAGGAGTGATTTACATGCATTTCAATGGTAGCTTAGGAAAAGTGCCAGCCTCTCTTCATTCCACCCTCTTGTTTACATATAGGAAATTAAGTCACAGAGCAGTCGAGCACATTTTCTCCCAGGTATATCACAGGGGATATCCCAAGTGATAACAGGCATATACATTGGGCTCGTTGGCTCTGCAGAATTTATGGGGGATTAAAGGAATTATTTAAGATTAAAATAACACAGTACTAACAGATGTTATAGAAACTGACCAGTTAATTCCTGCAGTTAGGTTTAGGCTAAGAACCATTCATAAAGGCATCCACAGTAAGAGTAAGGATGATTATGACAATGGTAATGACTGACCAGAGGAGGTTTCTTCCAGGTCTAGCTTAGATACATTCTCTTACTTAGAAACTGCAAGGGTGTGGGGGACAATGAGACACTGGGCTGCACTTGTGATTCGCTGTAGTGTGGGGGACACTGAGACACTGGGCTGCACTTGTGATTCGCTGCAGTGACCCATCAATCTGTCTCTCAACTGGAGACCCTGCTGTGGGGGACACCGAGACACTGGGCTGCACTTGTGATTCGCTGCAGTGATCCACTGATCTGTCTCTCAACTGGAGACCCTGCTGTGGGGGACACCGAGACATTGGGCTGCACTTGTGATTCGCTGCAGTGACCCATTGATCTGTCTTTCAGCTGGAGACCCTGCTGTGGAGGGTCCGGCCTGAGAACCCTTTCAGAGGCCACTTATTTTGTTGCTTATCATAAAATGTGATGAGGCTGTTTGCTTTGTAATATGTCAGTCAGTGAATAATTTGGGGCAATTCTGAACCATACTCAAAGCTTCTCTTATCAAACAAAAATGATTTAGGAATTTTCCTACCAAAGGTGGGAGAAAAATTCTGACCACCTTAACCTCACAATAAAATACACTTGTTTATAGCTGAAAAATCTTTACATAGAAGATTTGGTTATAAAATTATGTGCAGAATGGCTCTGGAAAAGGGTTCTGCCTTACCTTTGTTGCAGAACGTCCCATCGTACGCCGTGTTGGAGCAGTCGCAGGAGTAGCCGTGGTACTTTTCTAGGCATTTGCCTCCATTTTCACAGTTGGCTCCGTAGCTGGTGCAGTGACCGGAACATCCTGATATGAACCCGGACGTGACCTTTGCTCTTTCCTCCAGGTCAAGTGTCACCCCATTCATCCTCAAGGAACGGATGCATCCCAGGAAGCCCTGCTGGCCCCCAGCACCACCTGGGAAGGACAGAAGCGTGGGATTCAGATACACTGAACTGTTATGCTATTGCCTCTGTTCCATCCACCATATTTTGATGAGTTCTGATAGAAGACGAGACTGCTTAGTGCATCCATTATTGTCACTTTCAAGTCGGTCCTGTCTAAACAGAAAAACTTGAAGCCTTCCTGCCTCAGGCTGCAATACCTAATTAAAAAAGGCTGTCTTCTGAGAAGCAATGTATTTGCTACAGAAATGTTTGGAGACACACTAAAACTACATAAGCTGTTTTGGAAGTCTAATCTGGTTTCCTAAAGAAAAGAGGTTTATAGAAATCTCTACGTTCTGTGCTCTTTAATCTGACAACACTCAGTTCTATGGCATTGTCTGTTGGAAGAAACATAAAACGGCAGAGAGACATGAATATATTAGCATAGTTAACTAGTCAATTAGTTAGAAGGCATAAATCCATTTGAAGTGCGATTGTACAACTTGGTTCTTGTCTCGAAATGCTTTGCTTTGAAGTCCACATTAAAGATACCCAGGGCTTCGTGTCTGGGGTAGCTGGAAGGGGGAATAGATAATTTTACATGGAGGCTAGCTGCACTGCTTTCGTACTAGGTTAGCTCGTATTTCATTGTTTTCGTCTAAATTGTCATTGCAAGACATATGCCACAGTGCGCACATTTGCTGTGATGTTTAGAGTAAGTTATAGAGTTAGACTGAGCATGAAAATATTAAAATATTTCTAACAAATTTTATAGAAAGAGTTATTAAAGCATTATATTGTAAGTGGATTTAATTGTGTCTGTAATATCCTTAGCTATTTTTATTTTTTTTTTTTAAAGCAATTGGTATAAAAAAGGAGGAATTCAAATTTATATATATGTCTGTATCTTGGAGTAACAACTTCTCTGGAAACTGATCTAAAATGAATAGTAGGTAAAATTATTGAAGGAAATGTCTGGTGAGGATGTAGAGTAAAAGATACTGTTATTAAAAATAAAACCCATTTTAGTCTTTTACTGAGGGCTATATGCTAGATGCTAAGCACAATTCGTTGGACAATTAAGTTCACAAACTCATCCTAGAGAAAGTGCTACATGCCTTATCGCTGAATATCACTATGTCACCAGACGGCCAAGGGGGGTATTTTGAAGGTGACCGTAGTGATATTCAGATATTCAGGGATATATAACACTTTTTCTAGGATGAGTTTGTGAACTTAATTTTCTGACCTCCTCATACAATGACAGCTCTGAGGACCATTGCAGAAAAAGAGTTCCAAAATTGCTTTGAAGGTTGGGCTAGGTGCTGGCATTGGTGAACAGCTTCCCAAGGGGAGCTTCAAAGGTGACGGTAGTGATATTCAGTAATGAGGCATGTAGCACTTTTTGTAGGATGAGTTTGTGAACTTAATTGTAGACCTCATATGTGTTATTCACCTGGTTCTCACAAGAAACTGTTAACATAGGTATTATATTTATCATCCCCATTGTACAGATGAGAAAAGTGGGGCTTAGAGAAGTTGGTATTAGCATTTAATTGAAGGACTCACAGCTGGTGAGTTGCAATTGTATCAAATCTGTCAGTTCCAGAGTCTTAAGTAAATTCTGTTCTGCCTTCGCCAGCTGATACAGAGAAGGACTTTTGGGTTAGGGACCCCACATGTATGTTTCTGACATACAGATTTGGATGTTTTTAAAAATGGAGTAGTCATTAGATTTGTTGGAGTTTGGGTAAGACGGGTAGGCCAGTAATTGATTCTGGTCACTTAATTCTGTTACCCTGAGAAAAAAGGGTACACACCAGTAGACCCATCAGACAACACTGGCAAAGTAAAGGCAAGGATGGATTTGTGCAGGCTTGTGCCTGTAAATTCTTATCGATGAAATGGGAAACAAATTGTTCTATTGTCTTTAAAATCCCAAGCCATGAGGTTCTCTCATTGGATGCTATCTTGATTGGAACTGATGATTCTCCAGAGAGTAACTTACTTTTATACATTTTTTTCCATAGAGGATTAATTGAAAAGAGTCCAGTGTCATTTTTAATCAAAGGTGTGAGATATTTGATGGTAAAATAATTTATTAAGAATATTCACTTTGAAGGATTTCCCAGTTTTCAACGACTTGTCAGCTGGGCTTCACACCTCTGTGCAGAAGAGAATTAGGGCCTTTGCCCAATTTGGAAAAATTTCAACCCACTAGTCACGCTTTGTGTGTTAGGGCTGGGGGTGGGCTGGGGGTGGTGGCTCACACCTGTAATCCTAGCACATGAGGATTGCAGGGAGGCTGACGCGGCTGGATTGCTGAGCTCAGGAGCTCAAGACCAGCCTGAGGAAGAATGAGACCTTTTTCTGCTAAAAATTTAAAAAACTGAGGGGACGGTACCGGTGGCTCAAGTAGGGCTCCGGCCGCATATACCGGAGGTGATAGGTTCAAACCCAGCCCAAGCCAAAAACTGCAAAAACTGACAAAAAAAAAAAAAAAAAAAAAAAAAATTGAAAAACCGAGGTAAGAGGATCACTTGAGTCCAAGAGTTTGAGGTTGCTGTGAGCTATGATGCCACAGTACTCTACCCAGGGGCAGAGGTGAGACTTAGAAAGGAAAGAAGGAAGGAGGGAAGGAAGGAAGGAATTTCAATTTAGCTTTTATCATTTTAGCCACCGCGGCTTTTGTTCTTAATTTCTAAGGGACTTTTATGAAATAAACGCCTAGCTATTTACATTTTTATCACTAGTCAATTAAGACAAGATACACATCTCCTATCAAAATATGCTGAAAATTTTCAACCACTGCTTTTAGAACTTCCCCCTCCTTTTGCCCGGTTGCCAACGTAAGAGTTTTTCCTTGTGAAAACCGTAAACAAATCACCCAGCAACATACAGAAGACAACCTGGAATGTTACCCAGATACGCCCCCTTCGCTTTTAGTGAACCGTCTTTTCTACTTTTATCTATAAACACACATATGTATAAAAAAAGAAAGAAGAAGAAGAAATGAGAGAATGCCACATATGTTGTTTTAAAACTTGCTTTTTGTACTTAACACATCATGAAATATTTTCCGAGCAATTAACGTGCAACTAGCACATCTTGTTAAATATCCACATAGCACCCTGTTCTGTGAAGGCACCACCACTTTTCTTCCTATTCCACTACCACTATTAAGCTTTTTCCAGTTTTTATTCTATATAATATGATGTTCATGAAAACCTATACTTTTCTGGGTTTTTCTTAGGATTGATTTTTAAAATTAATTAATTACACTTTTAGGTGTAGCTGCTCCGTTCAAAGGCATACACATTTAAAGGCATTGGCAATATGTTTCCCTCTAGAACAGTTTATGTTTTAATAAACTCTTAGGTTCATTATTATTTCAGGCTTTAACTCCTTGTTGTAAATGTTACAACTATATCCTTCCAGTTTGTGTCTTTCAATTTGTACATGGTGTTTTCTTTTTTCCCTGTAGAAGTTTGGATGTTAATATAGTCTCATCTATCGATCTTATCTGTGGGATTCCTGCCTTGGGTAATAAGCTTACAAAATACAAAATAATATAAGAATTCAACTATAATTTTCTTCTAGCACTTTTCTGATTTTACAGACAGATTAACGATTAATCTCTCTAGAATGTATTTAAACTTATAAATAATTCATATTTAATGGATCCTCAGCAGTGATTGAGAGTTTGAAGAGAATATTTTTAAAAGGGCTCTTTTAAAAGAGTAGACATTTAAAAGGGTCATTGGTAGAGCAAATAAATGTAGATTAGATCATATTTTTATTATAGCATTAAGGCAAAAATTTAGATATATGCTTAATTATTTATGTATTCAGGGCCTATGCCAGCAGGTATTTTAGGGGGCAGAGTTTTCTCCCTCTGTGGTCTAGGGTCTTGAGTCTTGAGTCTTTGTGAGGGTCTTCAACTATCAATGTCTCTTCTTTCATCTGTTTGTGGATCTCTCCCTGTTGGGACTGTGGACTATTTCTGCTTAGTTGTGTGGCTTCCATCGATAACTTAATCTCTCTATGCATCAGTTTTCCCATCCATAAGAAAGGGTAAACCAGATAATGTCTCCAATTCTCTCCAGCTCTAAACTGCATTGGCCTACAGGTTACAGGCTCTTCATCTGTACTTACATGTCTGGTCCTCTATATTTCAACAAATACTCTCAGTTTCTCTAAATGTCTTTCTTCCTTTTCCTTTTCTTACACTGCTATCTGACTTTTTTCCTTCTTATTTTAACTGGCACTAACATATAACTGTAGACTAATTTGTATTTGTTGAATTCATTAAATAAACTTTTACATTCTTCTTAATTTGTAAAGCAGTTGAGTGAAACGTCATTTCTTTCTATGTAGAGGAAAACTTAATAAATTGAGCTCTTTTCTTACTTATGTGGTCCCTGATATATTTAAATGGGTCAGTGAGGAGAGAGCACTTTTCTTGAGCTAGTCAATATGAAGAAAAATCTTTTCCTCTGAAAATGGTCATTATATGTTATATAAAAGACATTAACGCACTAGAACCAAAGATAATTATTTGAGTTTCACTTATGTGCACTGTAGAAATCTTTCTTGGTGACAAATGTCATAAGTTTAAATTATAGGTCTCCAAGCAAAAATGCTACTTAACCTTTGTTAATTAGAAAATTAACACATTGTCATTGGAGAGGGCCCCCTGTCACACACGAGCTTCATGCACATTAGTCAGACCTGTGATAATTATCCAAGGGGCGATGTGGGATTGACTTCTAAATTATTATTTTTTTATGTGAAATGCTTTGCAAGTATTGCAATTAAAGATTAATTGCAAAAATGGCTGTAACTACATAATGCATAATACAACCAGGAAATGCATAGAAGATTAGGGAAAAATATTCAAGTATTAAACAAAAAGGGGAAAAACAATGATTAAGATGAATTATAAAAACCACATTGTCCTCAACCTCAGAGCTTAGCAGTTTTCTAAGGAGCTAAGTTGGGTGAAGGGGCACAGTTCTCAGCACCCCAGAAATGTGGCTTTGTCTTGTATGTGCTCCTTGGGGTACGAGAACCTAAGATGGGAAAATTCCATTCTCAGCTATAAGCGAGACTCGGGGGTTAATTCCTCCCTGCTTGCTAAAACAGCAGAGACTCCGGGGTTAATTCTTCCCTGCTAGCTGAAAAGGCCTTGAGATATGATTCCCTGAGGTCCCTGCCAAGTCGTAGCTGGAGATTTAGAACCTGTCTGGAGCTGAACTGTTACTCTTCACTCCCTAACTTCAAATTACACAATAGTTTCATTTAACCTGTTAGGGAGGTAGGTGAACAGAACAGACAGCCTGGTGTCCCTGTAGTTTATCTTTAAGTTAAATGCTTCAAACTTAGAAATGGCGTGTATGTGCTTTGTAACATTTATGCTGAGGAGAACTTTTCATGGCAGTCTCAATTAATGCTTTTGTTCTTTATTCTTACTTATTCTTATCTGATGAGTTTGGATAAATAATACAGTGAATAAAGATGTACAATCGCTGTAGGCCTGAGCAAGGCTCAGTTTTCCCTTAATTAATCATTCCATCTGCAGTGATATCTCTGTGTTGTTGATTGGGCTGGTGGACAGCAACAGTTGGGTCCCAGCACACCTTTGGCAAGGAAGACTGGCCATTGATTTGCCATAAAAAAGAATCATACTAAAGTCCATATTCATGAAATCTAATTCATCCATTCCAAAAATATCTCATGCTTACAGTGATTTAGGCTCTCTCTCTTTTTTTACACAAATGTTACCGATTTATTCATAATTGCCAAAACTTAAAAGCAACTAATATGTCCTTCAGGAGGTAAATGGATAAACTTGTACATCCATACAGCGGAATAGTATTCAGCTGTAACTTGCACACAAATATTCACAGGAGCTTTATTTGTAATAACCAAATATCCCAAACATCCATTAACGATTAAAGGGATAAAAAAAAAAAAAAAAGCTGTGATATACAATGGAATAATACTCAGTAATACTAATGAATACACTCTTGATTCATGCAACAAGACGATGGATTAATCTCAATAGTTAAGTTACAAGAAAAGTCAGATAAGTTAAAAAAAAAAAAAAAAGAAAAGCCAGAGCCCTCACATCCCCCAATCATACATATTGTATGATTTTATTTACAAAATTCTAGAAAATGATTGCCGTTGTTGGCAAACTGAGCAAAATAAATAAATGAATGAAATAAAAAATAAAAGAAGAAATAGCAGGAGGTAAGGATTATAAAGGGACGAGAGGAATCTTTTGTTGTATAGGTTGTGTTCATTACCTCTGTCATGGTGGTTTTGCAGGAGTACAGACACACTGAAACAGAGTATGTTTTACTGGACATATCTGCAGTTCACTGCGTGTCAGTTGTACCTTAATAAAGCTGTTAAGAATTAAATGTTCCCCATAAAAATTCATATTGACCATTTCTCTTAGAAAGTTAGATCTGCCAACTATTTTGGCTATACCATACCCTTCTCCCTACAATTTAGGAGAATGAGCCCTGCCTCAATGTCAGCACAACCCTGAGAGCAGTGAAGTCCATTTGTACCCAGTCACTAGCAGGCTGGCTGGGTCAAAGAAGCCATATCCCTGGATCTCTCTTCTGTCAGTGCTGGAGCTCCTGCCTGTGCAGTGATGCCCATAAGGTAACTGCCCAGGGAAGGACAGGAATCCAGGCATCTTTAGATTTTATTTTGACAGTGGCCTTGGCCATGGGAAGTACAGATGTCTGAAGGTCCTGGAAATTTCCGTGCATCCTCACCCCACACAGGCATAATTGCATGGATATTTGTGGGTGCTCCTTTAGGCTGTACAAATCCCCTCACCTGCCGTAGTCATCCCCTACCCCAGAAGCTCAGTGTTTCTGTACCAATCAGGATTCTCACCTTGCCCTATAGATCTTATAATCAGTGGCACTAGCCTATGGGATTCTGGAAATCAGGACCAGAAGACATCAATTCTGAATTCCTCAGCAATGCTGAAGAATATGTGACAGTCAAGGGACTCAACTCATGTTGTTTCCTTAAGCACCAGAAATTTTTGCACTGATCCTGCCCTGCTCAGTGGGCTAACAGGAACACTGGGCTAACAGGAAATCATGACATCCAGGCCACAACAGAGTTAGTCACACAAAGTTCTTTAGTCTTTCTTATATGGTCTAGGACAATAGTGCAAATTAGTTTGAACTAGACTGAGAACTATTCTCTGTCTTCTTGTGGTCTCTTCCGAGGCACATAAAGATGGTACCCACAAAAGGTGTTCCTCCCTTCATGTTGATAAAACTATTATCAATCCACTCTACATAGTAAACAGAACCCCCAAGAGAAAAGACCGACACAATAGGCCTCTGTCACTGTGGTAATAAGAGACACACTGGACAGGGAAGGTCCAAGGTCAGGTGCTTTGGCAAGAGGACAAATAAGTCATAACTATCATGTTTACAGTCATCCTACTCCATAGGCTTTGTTTTTAAATTTGTTATTTTATTATTTCATTTCATTTTTTTGAGACAGAGCTTCAAGCTGTCACCCTCGGTAGAGTGCTGTGGCATCACAGCTCACAGCAACCTCTAACACTTGGGCTTAAGTGATTCTCTTGCCTCAGCCTCCTGAGTAGCTGTGACTATAGGTGCCTGCTACAATGCAGGCACCTGTTTTTGTTGTTGTTGTAGTTGTCATTGTTGTTTTTAGCAGGCCCGGGCTGGGTTTGAACCCACCAGCCCTGGTGTATGTGGCTGGCACCCTAACCACGGAATATGGACACCAAGTCTTTTTTTTTTTTTTTTTTTTTTTTTTGGTGACCCAGGATCACTTTACCGCCCTTGGTAGAGTGCCATGGCATCGCATGGCTCACAGCAACCTCCAGCTCTTGGGCTTATGCGAGTCTCTTGCCTCAGCCTCCCAAGCAGCTGGGACTACAGGCGCCTGCCACAACATCCGGCTATTTTTTTGTTGCAGTTTGGCCAGGGCTGGGTTTGAACCCACCACACTCGGTAGATGGAGCCGGCGCCCTACTCACTGAGCCACAGGCGCTGCCCAGGGCGCCAAGCCTTATTTGACTTTTTCCTATTGAGTTGTTTGAGCTACTTACATAATCTAGTTATTAATTCACTATCAGGTATGTAGTTTGCAAATATTTTCTCCCATTCTGTGGGTTGTCTCTTCACTTAATTGATTGTTTCCTTTGCTGTGCAGAAACTTTGTGATCCCTTTTGTCCAATTTTGCTTTGGTTGCCTGTGCTTTTGGAGTACGTACGCATTATTATCAAGAAATCATTGCCAAAACCAATATCTTGGGGGCATTTCCTAGTGTTTTCTTTTGATAGTTTCATAATTCAGGTCTTAGATTTAAGCCTTTAATCCATTTTGATTGAATTTTTATATAGTTGCTTAATACATACTTATGATGTACATAAATAAAAATGATGAGATTGCAGTGATTCGGAGGCTACATGGGCTCCTGAGCATCCCACACCCCCTGGTTACAAAGAAAATTGTGAAAAGAAATTCAATTAGAGTGTAAAGATATTGGCAAAAATGTGACTATACCTGAATAGATTGTATAAGGGATAAGTTAGGTCCTCAACTGTATATCTGGGGTTGTGTTTGGAAGATTTCAGATACTGTGTCATATCTGCCTTAATTTAATTTTTGTATGGTGAGACATAGGGTCTAGTTTCATTCTTTCGCAAATGGATATTCAGTTTTCCCAGTATCATTTATTGAAGAGATTGTACTTTCCCCAATATATATTCTTGGCACTTTGTCAAAAATAAATGTAAATGTGTGGATTTCTTTCTGGGTTCTTTTTCTGTTTCATTGGTCCATATGCCAGTACCATGCTGTTTTGGTTACTACAGCTCTGTCATATAATTTTAAGTTAGGTAATGTGATTCCTTCAGTTTTGTTCTTTTTACTCAGGATGGCTTTGGCTATTCTACCGCCCTGTGTTAGTGTGGACCTGTGGGGTCTGAAGGTGATACAGGCGATGCAAGATTATCTTTTCTACCTTCTTCAGTGCCTCTTTCTTGATATAATCTTTCTTTTTAAAACCAGGCACTATAATCACTCACCTGATCTTTGGTTCTTCTGAAGGTGATTTTTTTGAATGCATATTTGTTGTATTTGGTGTTCCCGTCTATTTGGCCACCTTGCTCTGCCCACCCCAGACTCTGTTTTAGATGTCTTCTATGTCTGCTTCATAGTGACAAAGCAAAACAGACACAAGTGTCTGCCCTTGTAGAGCTTACATTCTCATAGGGGCAAGAGAGAAATTTAACACTAAACTCAATAAGTAAATCAAATATACTGTGTGTTATAAGGTGGCAACTATAGGGGAAAACATTTGGTATGGTTAAGTGGGAGTGGAAGTGGGGTAGGGGATGTGGCAATTTTAATAGGGCAGTTAGGATGGGTTCCACGGAGAATGTAATGGAAAGAGAATCAAGGAGCTGGAGAGAAAGCTGCAGGGCAAAGAGGTCAGGGGCTACTGCCCTGCAGGTGTGAAGACAGGTGGTGATGGGTGAGATACAAGCAGCCGCAAGGTGCTCAGAAGAGCAAGTGAAAGGCCCCTGGAAAGTCATTTCTACAGTGACAACGAGGACATGCTTCTTGCCTGCAGGTTAATTCCAATGTGATCACAAATGGCCACATGATGTGCCAGGCACAATCTGACCCACGGGAGGCAGCAAACAGAATAGTAAAGAAGGATCTTAGTCACAATGACCTGTTGCTTGTTGTCTTTGCTGCTCACTGCCCGTGTGATCTTCCCAGGTTCTCCTGGGGCTTTAGTCTCCCCATGAGTAGCATCAATATATCAATATGCGCCTTGCAGGGGCATGCTGATAACAGGCAGTAATACACCTGTGTTTACTAATGCTCATGTAGTAGTAGTTATTATGATTATTGCCAGTATTGAGTACAAGCAAAATTCTATGGAAGCACAGAATTGGAATAAATTAAATATGGCTAAGATGATGAGTGTTCATAAATCTGATACCAGAGGTATCACATGTGTGACAGACTGATGTATCCCCCCAACCCTGAATTCTTCTGTTGAAAACCTAACCCCCAATGTGATCGTATCTGAAGATAGGGCCTTTACAGAAATGATTAAGGTTAAATGAGGTCAGAAGGGTGAGACCCTACTCCAATATAATTGGTGTCTTACAAGAAGAGGAAGAGACACCAGGGATATACCTACCTGCACAGAGAAAGACCATGTGAAGACGCAGGAGGAAGACGGGGTCTGAAAACCAAGGAGAGAGGACTCTGAAGAAAACAATCTCACACCTTCACTTGGATTTACAACTGAGGAACTCCTCCTTTAGTGAGGAGCTAAACTTCAGTTCCTGAAGCCATCCAGTCTCTGGCATTTTGGGGCAGCCTGAGAGAATGACCTTGGAGCCCATCTTCTAACTTCACTGTCTCCATGGAAAGTATGGATTAGGGTGGGTATGTGGATTGGGAACTGGGAACTGGCACAGAGGCCTTGAGCCTGCCTTTGGAATGGAATGATTGGTGGGAAAATGTGCTCTGGCTTCTCTGTCTCCAGGTGACCCACCCCGATCTTGGCTCTTCTGCAGGGCAGCCACACCTGTCCTGGCACGGTGAGGGAGTAAAACCAGCTATGCACCTGGATAGGCTGGGTCTCCCAGAGTGGCAGACACTATACCTTATGTTTTCCTGTTCTATATGCCACCATCGCCACTTAGGTCTTAATTGTCAAGTTGGACCTGTTTAAAAAAAACAACAAACAAAAACCTGTGGTGTCAATGCAGGTGTATAAAATGAAAACCCGGTTGTCTGGCTATGCTGAGAACTGAAAACCGACCAAGATCCTTCAGAACTAAAGGGAGTTGAAGGAAACTGGTCCACATTCTTTAGCGCAGAGCTTCATGATTGACAGGTATTGATCAGTGATGTCTCTGTCAATGAGATATTACAGGGCATATATGAAAAAGCTTTCATATTCTTAGAGAACTGGGTTTAGAGAATTGCTTTTTCAGATAATGCTCATGAATGTCACCCATAACTTCATTCAATGGAATGGATTTTGTTTTCTGGCTCATTATCACTGCATGGATTTTCTCATGTCCTCAGAGTAAGTGGTGTGCAGAATATGTGAATATGTGATTTCCTTGTGCTAGAGGAAAACTGCAAAGTGGGCACTCAAGAAAGCAGAGTGTCAGATCACGAGAGCACTCCTGTGTGTCCAAATGTGAATTGTCCTGCAGAGGGGATGGAGCAAGAAGCCCTGGATTCATTCTGGAGGCTATGAGGGCAGGTAGAGCATGAGCAAATATTAACTGTTTCAAAAGGTGATATTAATCAAAGGCCAGGTGTACCAGGCACTGTTCCAAAAGCTTACATGTTTGTACTCGCAGAGTAGATATTATTATTCCCATGTTGTAGATGAGGAAACGGAGAATAAGAGAATTAGTTTGTTCAAAGTCACATAGCTAGAAGTGGCAAGAGTCACATCCAGGCCTCCTCTCTCACCTTGCTATACGTGCCACCTTGATTTTTGGGTGTATATCATATGAGGCCCTTTCTTTGCCTACATCTAACTTATTTCTAGGCATTGCTGGGCTTAGGTATGAAAAATACCCTGACACAGAGATTCATCCTGAAACAAGTCATTCACCTCTCACCAGAACATTGTCCCAAATGCTGCAAGGATGGCTGAAGCTGAAAGGGGAAGTGGGTGCTCCCGAAGGCATGAATGTGACGCCCAGACTGACCTAGACGGACAAAGTGGAGACACTTCTTTGATGCCATTATTGAAATCATATTTCTTCTTTGTGCAAAAGCTCAATGCTACAATTTTGAAACCAAGGCAGTTACAAGCCTTGGTCTGGGACAGTGAGTGGTTAATCCTTGCCCTATGCTCCGTCTGGCAGCACTGATTTCACAGGGTCATTGCTCTGCAGTGGGACCGACAGTTGCTTTTTGACACTGGGGACGTGAGAGAACACAGTGCTAAAAAACACTACTTCTAGTCAGACCCGAATTTTAAATTATTAACAGTGATGTTAGTACACTTCCAGGTAAACCTATATTTCATATGCATCAGCTTAGAGTTTAAATATTTTTTTGCAAATATCTGTATGTAATTGTCCCTATTATGTGTCCTGCTGGTGAGTTTTGTCATCTTTGCAGCAAAATAAATATCTTCTTTTGGCTGATCTTAACACAGCCCTTCTCTCCCTTGCTTTCTCTGTCTTTATTTTCTGTCCTTTAAAGTCTTTCTTCAAGACAACTGTGTCAAGTTTCTTTTTATCCAGAGTCAAAGGTCCCCAGCATTGTTACTTATTGGCACCGTGTTCCCTTCACTCTCAGACTTCACAGGAGCCTTTGTGGATGTTAGGCAAAGTTGGATTTGTGGATCTGGGAGGCATCAACCAGCCCTCGTGGGTGCACGAGCTCTGCAAGGCAAGATGGCAGAGGAAAAAGGGCAATCCAGAGTGGAAAGAGGGGAGCAGTGGTAGAGAGCCTGAGAAAAGAGAACAGTGGAGTGTTTTGAGTCAGGACTTCAAGGAAGGCATGATTACCAATGTCAAATCCGGGAAGTGAAGGAAAATGGGGTGACAGTAAAAGGCTATTGGATTTTTTTTTTAGACAGAGTCTCACTTTGTTGCCCTCAGTAGAGTGTCAAGGAGTCATAGCTCACAGCAACCTCAAACTCCGAAGCTCAAGTGATCCTCTTTGCCTCAGCCTCCAGAGTAGCTGGGACTACAAGCACCTGCCACAAGGCCCAGCAAGTTTTAATATTTTTAGTACAGATGGGGTCTCACTCTTGATCAGGCTGGTCTCGAACTCCTAAGTTCAAGAAATCCACCTGTCTTGGCCTCCCTGAGTGCTGGGATTATAGGAGTGAGACACCGCACCATTACAGAAGTGAGTCCATTACAGAAGACGGCCGTCCCTGACTGGGCGGGAGGCAGGTGTCTTGATGCTGTGTGGGGGGTAGGGGGTGTGATGAGGGCACTTGGGCTGGAAACAGGAAAGGGGCGGTGAGGCTACAGCCACACCAGAGGTTCTACATCCTAAGGAAAGAGTTTTCTTTATACCTTCAACTTTCCAGGCAGGGACAACTCCTGAGCTTTTGCTTCTGCCCTTAGGTAGGTGACAGTAGAGAAGGTGTCTGATGACCTCAAGGGAGTGAACTTTGGGCTCACAGGAAAAAGTGACAAGATTTCTGAGGACAGCGAGCACTGCAACGGGAGGGCAGCAAGCAGCATAGCCTCTGTCAGAAGAAGCAGAACCAACCAGAGAGCAGAAAAATGTCACATTACCATGTAACATGGTAGCCATCTTCACTGTGATGCTGAGAGGAAGTAGCAGCAAATGCAAGTACTGCTAATTCCGTCCTGATCTTGTAAACACAGGTGATGACTGACTATTAGGAATAAGAATTGGTTGGAGGTATTGACATTAAAAAACAAAAACAACCACCATCATTGTTGAAATAAAGATTTTCTTGGAGGGTTGAATAACAGGGTGGATACAACTGAAGAATATTTCAGAGGGTTGGGATACTGGGTCAACAAATCCTCCTGGAAGGCAACAGGGAAGGACAGAGAGATCCTAGAAGGGTCAACACCTGCATAGGATCTTCAGAAGAAGAGAAAAGAATAAAAGAATAAACACAGGTAAGTAGCTATCTGAAGAAATAATGACTCAGAACTTTGTATAATAAACAGTGTTAGACTTTAGATCAAAGGGGCTGATAAAGTGCAAAACAGGGTGGATTTTAAAAAAGAAACCACCAACCCCCCACAAAACAATGACTGTCAATAGGTGTGGATCTTAATCTAAAACCCAGAGCCTTTGGGATCCATGTACAGGAGTCAGAATCCTTCAAAACAGAAATGGGAAAAACCTCACATTTTTATTTTCACTGTCAAATACAAATTATAGAAAGCATTGGTTTGGGCTGAGCGTCTGCCCTAGGCCCAGACTGAAAATCACACTGGAGTCACCCAGGCTAAAGTTCCCGGCCCCCAAACCCAACATAAGTTGTTACTTGACCTCCCAAGAAATCAGAAGAGAGAGGTAACAGCCAATTTCCCCAACAGGCCAATTTAATAATTTTTCGATCGGCATAATATTAAGGTTCCCTCTGCTTCAATCCTTACAGGATAAAGGTAGCCTGAAGAAACCTAATGAATACTTTTCTGTAGTTCTCTCTCCCTGTCCCCACCGTACAAGAAAATCAGCTTTGAGGCGACTAACACACTTTGCTCTTCACGTCTCCTTTCTTCAGCTCTTCTCTGCTACGAAGCCAACCTCTTTCATTCAGCTCATTCTGTTTTATGGAATGAATCACAAATAAAGCCACCAAAATCCTAAAATTTGTTGTAGTGTTGTCCTTCGACAACACTAACTTCTAAAAGAAATTTAGCATTTCTTTTGGTTAAGATTGTAGGCAGAATCACAGTGGAATTAGCAGTACTTGTGACACTGTGGCCAGCAGAAATCAAAGGTATTTTTATATTACATTGTAACTGCAGATTTTTATCCTACATTTACAGCTGCAGATTTTTTTTGAAATGTCATTTATGATTATGATTAACTTGAAATTATGGTAATAATTAAGTCTGACACAAGGTCTTATTATTTAAGCACTAATAACAAAGCACATATATTACTACTATTGTTACCAAAAGTTTGGCACTTAGCTCCTAGTGGCATTAGAGAAAGAGGGATAAGCAATTTGAACAGAAGGAAAGAGAAGTTCCTTAATATGCTGGCAAATGAGGAGGCTGGCAGACTCCTGTCTCAAAAATACTAGTGGGGCACTAAACATTAAAAGCATAGAGCTTTTAAATGTTCCGAGTAACCCACTAATCCCATTTTGGGCTAAGACAATCTTATGACCTCTGCCCAGATTAATCTCATCTTTTGCTAAAATGATCTGCTCACTCAGTGCCCTTCATCCAGGTGATTCCCTGGAGCCATCTTTTTGTGACACAAAGAACAGAAGACATTCCCCTACCTCTCCTGACCACTGGCCTGAGGCAGTGGGGGTAGGATTTAGTTCTTTTTTAAAAAAGGGTAAGAGAGTTTTGAAGAGGCAGAAAACATTTTTACACCTCCCTTTTAAAATCCAGGCCATTCTCTATTATACTATATCATAAATTTGGTGTTTTAAGTATTTGGTAACCTTATTTTAACATATTTGATTTCTTGTATAAATGTTTATTTTATTTTATTCATTTTTCTGGAGGGACATGGGCTTCCCCAGACTGCTAAAGAGATCCATGGCTTAAAAAGATTAAGAACCCTTGCATTATAGTAACATGGAGGAACAAAGAAGTTCCTAAAAGCTTTCATAGACAAAAAAAAAAAAAAAAAAAGAAAGAAAGAAAGAAAGAAAGAAAAGTCAAAAGGATAAGGTTACTCATGCCAAACTTCTTAATAGTGACACTGGCTATAAACGATAATTAACTAATATCTTTAGAGTGTTGACTTAAATATGGGAACAAGTAAAGGTATTTGTAGGTGTGCAAAGTGTCCTAAAGATTCACCTGTGAAGAAAATTGCTTATAAATACAAAGGAAAATAAATCCAAGAGATGATAAGATATAAGAAATAAGAGTAAGTAAAAAGAAAAACTTAGCAAACACTAATATTTTCTTATAAGCAATTGTACATAAGAATATGAGTAAGATTCTTCAACTAAAACTACGGATGACGTTGGCCTGTCAGGTAGTATGTGAGGGAGGATGCTAGTGTGTTGCTGGGCTCTTGCCTTGTTCAGAAGGAGAACACAGAAATGGATATGTTTTGGGGGATGATAAGAAAAAAGGCATAAGAATGAGTTTTAATAAGTTAAAGGTAGCTGCTAGAGGAATGAAAATAGAACACCCAACTTTCAAATCAATAAATATTGAAGTTAACTAATATGAAAGGGTAGGATGGTGTGGGATTGAGCTAATACACAAAACATAGCAGATCAAAAACACAAGCAAAGCAAAAATGTAGAAATACACCATAATGTAATGGTAATTACAATAAATTAATAAAAATACAGATATTCTCAAATAGTATTTTTTAAAAGAGAGACATTTAAACAAAAGGATACAGACACCTATACAAAAATACTCGGCAACTATTAACAACAAGAAGGAGGCTAGTGTAGTAGTTTAAAAGCCTTGGAAGGAATAAAGACGGAAGTTCTATACTGGGAGAAGGAACAATGAATCAAGGCATGAACACATCTAGCCAGCAACACAGCCTCAGATTCTCCAAAGCTTCCACTGTTAGCTCTATTATAGAAATTCAGTGAATAAAATTTGAGATTTATGCTCAGAAATTGAGAGGTCAAGTAGTACTTAGCGAAATTAGATACACAAATACGCTAAGACTTCATTATCTTGCTGGGTGATGTGTGCACACACACGTGGAATAGAGGGGAGCACAGACATCTATATTTCCTGAAGGGTTATTTGCAATAGGAGAGTTAAGGGAAAGCTTGGTATTCATCTTAGGGGTGGAATAAATGACCCATGGCATATAAGACATCTGACAATTAAGTTCACAGACTCATGTTGACAGCACTGGACAAACAGTTCAGTAAGGTTCCATAACCTTGGTATATCAGTGTCTCACAGCTGTGTTCGTGTTAACATGTAGTGATGTTTTGCTGGGTGTTGTTCATTATTGTTGTTATGTGTTTTTGTGTGCTATCACGAGAAAGTTGGAGCTTGAATTAGAGGAACAAATAAACACTTGCACATTTCTTGTTCAACTTGGTGATAGTGGAAGTAAATCAGGGACATGCTAATCCAAGTTTATGGGAATAATGCCATGAAGGAGATGGTAGTGTACAAATGGATTAAGCATTTTTTCAGAAGGGAGAGAAATTGTTGATGCATCAAATTGTGTGTCAAAATCATCAGCTGACTGTGAGAAGCATAGCAGACCAAGCAAACATCAACAGAGAAATGGTTAGGAAAATCAATTAGGAAAGTCTTAACTGAAAATCATTGCCAATAACTCATGGCTCTTGCATTATGACAATGCACCAGCTCACACAGCACTGTCTGTGAAGGAGTTTTTAGCCAGTAAACAAGTAACTGCATTGGCACAACCACCCTACTCACCTGATCTGGCCCTGAATGACTTTTTTTCTTTACCTAGAGATAAATAAATCTTGAAAGGAAGAGATTTTGATGGTAGTCAGGACATTAAGGGTAATCTGATGATAGCTTTGATGGCCATTCCAGAAAGAGTCCCAAAATTCCTTCGAAGGGTGCATAGGCATGGTGTTGGTGCATAACTTCCCAAGGGGAACACTTTGAAGGTGACCATAGTGATATTCGACAATGAGGTATGAAGCACTTTTTCTAGAATGAGTTTGCAAACTTAAATGTCAGACCTCCTATACATAATGGAATACTGTATGCACAATATTCATACAAGTACATAAATAGATCTTAAAAACAAGGCTGAGGGAAGACAGTAAGAGACAGAATGAGATTTATAGTACAATACCATTTATACAAAGTGTGGCATGCACAAAGGCAATTCTATGAATTTTCGAGAACACACATACATACATTTTGAACACATATACAGAAGGTAGGACTAGAAGGTCATCCATAAGTCACATTCAAGTGGGTGCCAGCAAGGATGGGAGAATGAAATTGGGACTGGTGAAAAGAAGAAGAAACTTGATGAAGTGAAATTAAAACAAATGAGGAACAGAGTCAGGATGGGACACTAGTACCATGACGTGGAGAGAGACCCACATAGCCCTACCCATCAGGGCACCTCGACGCCAGATCTATGAAAGAAGGGAAGCTAGAGGGAAGCCTCTGATGGGAAGATCTCTGTTTATTTGGATACAGGGATAATAAAAGTGGGTATCCTTTCTCCCACTTTCTTAGTGTCCTGCAGAGAACTATGGGGCTATGAGCATATCGCTACTTTAATATTTGTATCACTGATCCTAACTTTTTATTATAATTTTTTTCTATCGAACAGTTGCCATTTACCATTGTGACATCTAGTTCAGTCCTTGTTGGAAGAATAAAACTATATAAAAAATTATTTATTTGTTGGAAACCTTTTTCCATATGGATTACATAACCGGTACCTTTACACAAAGTGTTATAGCTGTATTAGACCATTCCAATTCGATGAAAATTGGAATAAAAGGCTGCAGATTTCCTGAAGGATTTGCCCTTGTGGCACATGAGATATTTTTCACAGAATGTGAACCAGAGGATTGGTTCTTCTCTTGGTTCAACATATTTCTCTTAAAGTTTCTACATATATAAACTTTGCTTTAGAAATAGATCAGCACCTGTGGAAACAGGTAGTCAATAGATGCCCTTTTAGTTAGTTGAGGGCTCAAAAGAGGTTAGAAGTACACCTTTGATTTGATTATGTTGGAGGCCTAGGAAGAAAAAGCAAAAATTGTTCCTGTCACCACTCATTTTGTACATTAAAACTCCAAGATGGACAGCGGGAATTGGAGAAGTTAATTAGTTTTGATCACTATAGTGCAAAGGTCAGGAAATGCATATGACAATGGTAAATGGGGCAGGGCCATCATTTTTCAACAGTAGTAGGGTCAGGGGTGGGGATCCTACTGAAAACTCTGTTGTGGCAGAACTGGGTGAAAGGTGATCAGGTTAAGGAAGAGACTGCCAGTGATCCTCGTGGTGAGTGGCTGGGAAGGAGAAGGCATTTCAAAGAGTCCTTGCATTTTCACTTTACATATAGGTTACTGATGTCATTTGGTGATTTTTTTTTTGAAACTCTGTTGCCCAGGTTAGAGTCCTGTAGCATCATCCTAGCTCACAGCAACCTCAAACTCCTGGGTTCAAGTGATACTCCTGCCTCAGCCTCCTGAGTACTTGGGATTGCAGGTACCCTCTACAATGCCCAGATGATTTTTCTATTTTTTAGTAGAGATGGGGTGTTGCTCTTGCTCAGGCTGGTCTTGAACCCCTGAGCTCAAGCAATCCTCCCACTTGGGCCTCCTAGATACTAGAATTACAGGCCCCTGGCCCATTTAGTGAATTTCTTAAATGAGTTTTATTCTAGCAAATCGTTTGTTTTCTTACTTGTGGCAATGGTTTCTAATCATGACATTATTCCCTATCTCTACCTGAGAGAGAACCAGGGACCAGTCATAAGAGTTGTGGCAGAAACTCTTTGTATTAGAATTCCATCCAGCATCTCAGCTACTGCCAGCCAGCCAGGCAAGACCTCAATTGATATCAGGAAGACTAAAAACTATATTCGGGGTCTAGACTGATTTGAAATGCTATCTTTCATAATATTCTGACTTTGTGATTTTTTTTTTTTTCTGCTTCTTCTGTCATGCTTGATTTTAGTCTGTGCTTCCTAGGGAAAAAGATATTTCCAAAGACAGTAAATACCATCTAATTTTGAGAAAAGAATTATGGGGAAAGTATATAAGGAAAAATACCTTTTTGCTTTGGAAATGGAATAATATCATTCTGAATATGAATATTAATTCAGAGAAGTAATGAAAGAAAACATGTGTATTAACCCAGAGAAGTAATCAAACCATACAATTCACTTATTCATTCAATTGTTCACTCAGAAAATATTCACTGGGCAATCATTAGTCTAGATCTCTGTTGTTATGTAGCTTACCTTCTAGGAGGACACAAAAATATATGAAAATATCACAAGTTCTAAGAAGAATTAAAAATGGTCAGTAACTGGCAACTTTAGATTGAGGGTCAGGGAAAGCATATTTAAGGAGGTCACAGAAGCTCAGATATGAATAACAAGAAGGTGTCAGACCTGCCAATGTCTGGAACAGTATTTCAGGGAGAAGAAACATCCAGTGTAAATACTACATAGCAGGAATATACTTGGTATATTCAAGGTGACCCATTAGGACACTAGTTGTAGTAGTCTAAGCAAGAAAAAATTGTGGCTTTGACTAGGTGGGACTTGTATCTACAAGGGACAGTGAATGCACATGGGGCACAGGCTAGCGGTAAAGTCACATGACTTGCTATTGGACTGAGAGTGATGAGGGAAAGAGAAGAAAGGAAGAAAAAACGGGAACCAAGGGTAACTCTAAATTTAGGGCTTGAGCAAAAACGGAAGGATGGTGATGCCATTTACTAAGATGGGGAAAGTTGTTGTTGGAGGGACAGGTTTGGTGTGGGCATCAAGATTTCTTTCCTGACATGCCCATTGGATGTACAAGTTGAGATGGGAAGTAGACCATTGGAGAAGTGGACCGTGAGTTCCTGACAGAAGCGAGGCCTGGAGACTTAAATGTGAGAGTCAGTGGCACATGGATAATGTTTAAACAACTGCTTGTTGGACCAGATCATCCAAGCCAACAGATGGACTGAGAAGAGAGGAATGCTCTGTGATACTTCAACATTTGGTGGCCACATAGAGGAAGAGAATGAGGAGGGACTAAAGTAATGGCCAGTGTGGCAGGAGGAAAAGCAGGAGAGTACTGCGCAGAATCCAAGAGCGCAGGGTATTTCAAGTGGGACAGTGCATGGGACGCTGCTGAGAGGTCATGGAAGGAAGACCAGGGCATGCGTCCTGGATGGAGACACCCATGTTGACTTTGGCAACCTTTGAAAAGCTCTCATCATAACTGCTAAAAAGAAAAAAAGCAGGGTGGTGCCTGTGGCTCCAGGAGTAGGGTGCCAGGCCCATATACCAGGGGTGGCAGGTTCAAGCCTGGCTCCCAGCCAAAATAGCAAAAAAAAAAAAAAAAAAAAAAAAGCAGTGGCTCAAGCCGGTAATCCCAGCACTCTGGGCAGCCAGGGTGGGTAGAATGCCTGAGCTCACAGGTTCAAGACCAACCTGAGCCAGAGTTAGACCCCCTGCCTCTAAAAATAGCTGGGCGTTGTGGTGGGCACCTGTAGTCCTAGCTACTGAGGAGGCTGAGGCAAGAGAATCGCTTGAGCCCAAGAGTTTGAGGTTGCTGTGAGCTATGACAACACGGCACTCTACCGAGGGTGACAAAGTGAGATGCTGTCTCAAAAATACAAACAGTCACATCTTTCTTTCCTATCACAGAGACCCTCAAGTAAAGAGCCACATTCCCTAGGAAGATCTGAGGAAGTCTGCTTTTCCTTTGGGTAGAGCCAATTAGCAGATGCAGAGAACCTATGATCCCTCCCACCTTAGATCTTAAAAACTTCCCCATTGTGTGTTTTACCAAAATAAAAAATAAAAACAACAACAACATTAACTTTCCTGCTCTGAGTTGAAGTGGAGTTGAGCTCAGACTGAGTTCTGGTCTCTCTCTCCTGCTGCAATAGCTTTGAACAAAGTCCTCCTTGCCTGTTCAACTCGGCCCAGTATGATTTTTAACTTGGCAAGATGAACAGTTAAGTGGAATCAGACTGCCTGGGATCAAATTCTGTCTCTGTTTCTTGCTAAGTGCATAACCATGGGCAAGCTAATTAATCTTTAGCTTCAGTTTCTTCACTGTGAAAAATACAATAAGAATTAGCTAATTTATGGCTTTCATAGGAAAGCTATAACCCAGTTATAACCTAAGAATAGGGGGAAGGGAGAAAGGGAGGGGAGGGAGGGTGATTGGTGGGATTACACCTGCAGTGCGTCTTACAAGGGTACATGTGAAACTTAGTGAATGCAGAATATGGTTGTCTTAACACAATAATTAAGAAAATGCCGGGAATGCTATGTTAACCAGTGTGATAAAAATGTGTCGAACTATTTATAAAACCAGTGCATGGTGCCCCATGATCGCATTAATGTACACAGCTATGATATAATACTAATAATAAAAAAAAAGAATTAGCGATAGTACCCACTTCATAGAATCCTGTGGATTCAATGAAGTGGCACATGTGGGGACCGGGCCCTGAGCAGCAAGTTGTTGCTTTCAAGTCAGACTTGTAGGAAATGGGGGAAAGCACACTTTTTCTATGTTATAATTCTTCAATTCAAATTGTACCATATTTTTATCGCCAACTTTTTAGAGACAGGAAATTACCATTTTATTCATACATAGATTTGGGTATATTTCATGACTGGAATTCCATGTTTCTTCCTTGCCCACAAATGCTGATTTCCTCTTTGCTTTCTCTATGACAATGTATTTCAGTTGGCACACAAATTATCCATTTGTGATTTTGGAACACAGAGGGTATGGGGAGCAGCTGACCAAACAAGCCTTATTATCAAGTTTGGGGGATTGAGTGCAGAGAGTGGTCATAACACTAGTCCTTGTTTGTTGATAAGTCCATTTGATAGACCTCAACTCTCCCCAAAACTCAGGGAGAAAAGTCTTGCAATAGACAAACTGTTAGAGGAAGGAGGCTACAGGCTTCTCCCAGTCGCTCTGAGTTCCCCCGAAGTCAGCAATTCTCCCAGTTAGTCTCCAACCAGATTTCTCACCCAACGCAAAAAAAAATTGGAAAGACTAAGAATGAGTTTCCAGCTCCTTTTGACCTACATTTTGCACATAATATATGGCTTTTAACCTCTATCAAGATTTTAGAAGTGGTCAGAGCCAAGTGAGCTGAGCTCAGACATGTGTCACTAGTTCAGGTGACCTAACCTTCTCTTAGGAGCTGAGCTCAGATACTTGTCACTAGTTCAGGTGACCTAACCTTCTCTCTCAAGAAGCCACTTAGGAGCTTGACTTCTTCCTGAAGTCTCTGAAGCAGCCTCCAGATCTCCTGAACTCTGATCTCCTCCTTAAATGACTACCAAGAGCAGTTCCACGCTCTGTTGGATGCTCACGCCTGTCCCAGACCAGCTCTGCCCATCCTGCCTGGCCCCCTGTGTGGCTGTGCTCACCAACTCCCTGCCTGTGCCCTGGGCTGGCAGCTGGGCTCCTGGGCTGGGGGCCCAGCAGATACCTCACTTCCTCACAGTCCTGCCACTGCCAAGGCAGCTGCCAGGACTCCAAACTCCCTGTATGTCTCTGTGCCAAAGAGGGCTTTGGCTCAATCCAGCCTGGCATTGTTCATGCTTAGATAATGACCATGAACATGTTTTCTTTTTCCACCTGTTAAGAAAAACCTGGTCCATGGCTGCCATGGAGGACTCAGGTCAGAGCACCTGGGCTGGCTGAGCCTACGGCTCACCATATGGTTTAAATGCCTCCGCCAGGCCATCTGGGGAGCTCATCATATGCCGAGTTGCTCATTTGGATCAAAAAAATGGGAAAGAGTTTTCTAGTTTTTCTTTTCCTATCACCTCATTTTTTGATTTATGGGTTACTTTTCGGCTACACCAGAATCCTAGCTGGATTCGTATTATTTCTAAAAGTTGTAAGATGACAGCCTCTAATTATGTGATATTTTAGATGTACTTGAGGAGACTTGTCTTCTCTGTGTTTTCAGTTTCTTTGAAAAAGGAGGTGTGAGCTTGGCCTTGCCATGCAGGTAGGGACTGGAGGCTGGCCCTTTGCAGCATGCACTCTGTGTGCAAAGCCAAGAGCTATTTTCAATCTGTTCCAGCTTTGTGTCAAATCCCTTCCTTTCCTGAAATTCTGATGAGGTTCTTGGGTCACTCTGCCACATGTTCCAGTGTTGGCAATGAAGCCAGGGCGATATTTTCAGATGAACTCTTGCTTGCTTTCTTGGCTGACTATGAGAAAATCCCTGGGTCCCGGCTTGCCCCTTTGTGGCCTCTGTAGTGAGTAAGCAGAGCTCCTGCAGAAAGACTGTGGGAAAGCACTGAGGGACAATTCTGCACGTGAGCTTTCCTTTAGGGCTGACAGGTTTCAGTGAAGAAATGAAACAGTTGGAAAGGGTTTCTTTAAGAGAAGGATAAATAAATAATACCTGGAGGAAGATGAATATAAAAAGAGTAAAAATAGAAGGATAATAAAGAAAAACATCTCGGGCAACATCTGTGGCTCAGTCGGTAAGGCGCCGGCCCCATATACGAAGGGTGGTGGGTTCAAACCCAGCCTCGGCCGAACTGCAACAAAAAAATTGCTGGGCATGGTGGCGGACACCTGTTGTCCCAGCTACTCGGGAGGCTGAGGCAAGAGAATGGCTTAAGCCCAGGAGTTGGAGGTTGCTGTGAGCTGTGTGATGCCACGGCACTCTACCAAGGGCCATAAAGTAAGACTCTGTGTCTAGAAAAAAAAAAAAAAAAAGAAAGAAAAGAAAAACATCTCACGCTTAATGAGCATTAGCCCTATGCCAGGTACTCTGAACGCCCAGCTGAAGAGGATTGGGGTCACCAGATGAGGGGGTCGTGGTACAAGGAATGAAGAGGCTTGACTTAAAGACTGTGTTGGGGACTGAGGAACTCTGGGAGGAGCCCTCCCGAGTAAACCTCAGGTCTGAATTTATTATCATAAAATGGGAAGAAGTAGACAAAAGCTGCTTGCCTGACATTAGCACTGATTAGGGAGGCCGTGGAGAAGGTCAGATAGAATGTCTCCATCTTTGCTTTTGCAAAACTATAGACCTTGAGCACAAGCTCTGCCTCCAGCATCAAGAGACCTTTGGAATCTAGAGAATCTTTACCATGATTATTATTGCCACCCCTCTCATAGACATTCTTCCTTGGAGGCCAGTTTTTTGATCTGCATGCACACAATTCACATGCCATTCTCATGATTGTCTAGGTCTCTTAAGCAGGAAGCAAGTCTCCCGCTAAGGATCAGGGCTTTATTTCTCCTTTACTTAGCAAGGAATATCTCATTTAATCCTTATATGTAGGAACTCTACTCCTATGTAGCACAGAAATATTGACCAATTTTCCAGTGGTCTCTTAGTTGGCAAGTGGCAGAGATGGGATTCAAAGCCCATGTTGTTCACCATGCAACACTGTAGCACGGCTGACCACTTGGCAGCCTGGGTGTTGTTCCACCTCTATTCAGCAAGTAATCATCAGTCTCAAAATGGAAGACATTTTGGAAAACGACTAGTCCAATTCCTTTGCTAGACAGATGAGAAAAGAGACTCAAAGAGGAAAAGTGGTATTACTTGGTCAAGGAAAGGCTTTTATTAGAATGGAACTGAGACTGACACCCTAGTTGCCTGAATCCTTATTTAATAGTTTGGGATAACTGGCTCCAGGATCTCATAGCTGTTGAACTTGGGTCTTTCCATTTTGTTTTGTTTGTTTTTCCTTCTATTGCAGAACAATATTTCCTAGATTGGCTCAAATAGCTTGTATCTGGGTGATGCACTTCATTCCCACCTCTAAGATAACAGGAAATTGGAAACTGGGACTTGAGATTGACTCTTTATTATCAGGTGAAGAGAAATTGCTGACTCATTACACCAGGCCCCAGTTCGGAAGCTTTTCTTTCCAAGATCACCAGTAGCTTCACAATTACTAAATTTAAGGAACATTTGTCTGGCCTTATTTTACTTAGGGTGCTTGATATTTCTTGCCATTATCTTGTTCACAAAAACCACTCTTCCTTGACATTGCCCTCTCCTGATTTCCTTCACTCACTCTTTCCACTCCTTTTCATTTCTCTCCCTGAGATGTTCTTTTCTGCCAACCCCTTAAATTTCATTGTAGAATTCTGATCTCAGTCCTCTGTGTAAGTTATGCTCAGTCACTTTCTTTAAATGACTTGACATTCCTTCTAAGACCATAATAAATACCTCGTCCATCCCTTTTCCTTTTACAACCTTACTAGATCTTCAAAATTCTTGGCTACTAACTATAGTCAGTGTTCACAGAAAGGGATCAAACTAAAGTTGGACCTTTACATTCAGGGTCAAGGTGAGGAAAAAAAAAAAAAAAGAGAAATCAGGTCACATTGGGGCACATGTTATAATGAAAATTGAGTAGAATGCACCTAGCATGTTTGGGTTAACAGAATTCAGGAAAAAACATGTTGCAGGTAATCTGGGCAAGATATGTTGACAAAATTAAACTTATTCCCTGTATTCAAGCAGGAAATCAATGGATGTAATATTTAGCTAATAAAAAATAATGTGTAATTTTGTGATCTACCATTTGAGGGAGGTATTTGGAAATAAGTAGTATTTTATTTCAAAATCTATGACTCTTTCATAACCCCTGGCAGATGTAGCTTATTAACAAGTCAGTCTCACTTTCAAAGCTCATTGACTAACACCTTCGCTTTGTAGTTTATCCACATTATAGAAAAGGAATGAATAGCTAATTTTCTTTTCTTCTTATGCCTCCCTAATGCTCTTTAATAATCCCTCACAACTATGAAAGAGACTGTAGGGACTCTGGTCCTTGTTAAAATTAACTGACCCTTACCAGGGGTCTCCCGACAAGGGTGGAGCCCAGGTGGCTGGGATTATGAGTATGAACAGCAACCAGGTTGCATCTTGTCTTGGTCTGAAACTTTTGTGGCAACCCTGGTGATACACAGGTTCTTCAAACAATCTTTTCATTCAACAAGTAAAAGTTGCTAAGTTTCTAACATATTAATATTCTGGAAAACAAAATGTAAAATTCAAATGGTTATGGAAACAGGTATTGACCTGAAATAATGTTAGGCTCCCGTGGAATAGGTTGATAGTAAAAATATTGGCAAAACAGATGAGACTGTGTGGCTGGATCCACTTTTTACATAGGTTGTTTAACTTTCTGCTCTGTTTAAATTTTGTCTCAGGGTTGATTTCTTTCCCATGTAGAGGGATATCAAGTTAGGAGAAGTCTAGATCTCTCTCTGCCTAGAGCCTTGAGAACGGGTAGAGAGAGGAATGGATTTCTGTGTATTATTTCTCATAATCTTAGTCCATTTCTTCTACCCTTCCATCCCTCCATTCCTCTACTAACCATTTAAAGCAAATAGGAACTTAGCTCAGTTTTTCTTTCTTCCTTCCTTTCACACAGATACAAGTGCCCTAAATGATCAAATGATTGTATGCAGTTAGAGCATCATAATCCTTAAATTGTGGACATCAGAGAGATCTGGAAGATGTCCGGCCTGTGCTCTGATTTTATAGTGAGGATGGTGAGCTCCAGGGAGTGGGAAGTGGAACCAGATAGAATCTTCTTTCTCACTCCATTCTGTCTTGAAGGAAAATGCTAGAGGTCTAGACACTTGTTTTTGGAAAAATATCAAAACTCTCCATAGGCTGTTTCTTCCCCATTGTGAAGGTCCCTAAAACCAACAGCAGGAAGTTCTTTACTCACCAACAAACAGCTGGCTGTAGAGCTCCAGGCGGGTGTGGCCTTCTGTCGGGGCCTTGCGGACCTGCTGGGGCAGCCGGTCCACCTGCAGACTGGCCTGCTTGACGTTCCTCTCTGCGGTGACCCGGTGCCACTGGTCATCATTGAGAGGGGAGGGCGACCTCACTACAATCTCCACTGGCCCATTTCCGACATCGAATGAAAAGGATACTTCTGTCGCAGCTGGAGGAGCAGAAAGCATCAAAGACACATGAATGTTTTTCTCCCAGACACCAAATGGCAATGAACTCTACAGGTAAGCCAAGGCAGGGAGAGAAAACGTCTGTCTCTTGCTGGCAGAGACTGGCAAAATCCTCTGAGGAAGGATGAAGCAACAATCCATTATTAACCAAGGAGAGGAAAATAAATTTCTACTGGGAGACTTGTGCCAGGTACACATTTATTTCCTTACTTAATCATTAGAAGCCTTCCTTCCAAGAAGGTCTCCTCATTGACCCTGTCCAGATAAGGAGGTGCGGAGAGGTCAGCACCTGCTGAGAGTCTCAGGTTTACCAAGTTAGCGTTGTCAGGAACTGAGCCCAAGTTTGTCAGATTTTGGAGCTTGAGATCTTTTTATTCCTCATAAAACTCATCTCTTCAGGCAATGGTTTTCAAGCAATGGTTTGTACTTACCTGGAAAGCATTTAAAAACACCTATCTCTAGAGAGTCTGACTCAGTCTAGAGTAAGCACAGGTAGGTATGTCTCAAAACCTCACAGGAAAAGTTAATATGTAATGAGAGTTGAGAGCTACTGATTTGGGGGAATTCGCTAAACTTTATTTCATTAATCTTTGTAGTCCTAACTTATAAGCAGGGGCCTATGAACTGTTGAGGCAATGAAGGTGACCCATGTCTTTTGGAACCACTTGCACCTCTCCAAAAGATAGCACAACATTCCTGCAGGATAATCCCCTTCCCTCATCACATGTTGTAAACCTTGCTTCCCCATCTGGGATGCTGGACCCTTCCCACAAGCTACACTGCAGCAATGACCATAAATCATTTATTTTCAGAGATCTCCTCCAAATCAACCTCCTTCTGCGATAAATCACATCTCAACAATAGGCAAATGGATTTGGCAGTTGCCGTGTTAACGTTAGTTATAAGTCGCTTTCTTATTTCACATTTTTCATTGTAAGTTCCTCAGTGACCACCCTGTACTTTATAAACAAGTTTTTTAGATGCACATTTTGCATCTAAACTCTGATGACTAGCAGCAGAGGTAGCTCCATGCTGGAGTAGCACATGGGTCTGCAGCTCCCTCAGGCGCAGTGAATTCTTTTCAACATGAAAGCTGCAGCACACCAGTGGAATTTCCTAACTTTACTTCCAAAGATATTCAGCCCCTCTATCCATCAATAAGCCTGCTGCCTAATCTCTAAGCAGTTTAATTAAATATCTGTCATTTTTTTTTTTTTTTTCCTGGACTAATGGAAAATTCAGCTTCTTTTGGCCGGTACCATTTTGAGATGGTGTCACAAGTAATCAAACTTATAATTTAAAAACCACAGTGGGCCAGATTCTCCCAGGACCTAGGCTGTTCCCTGCTTCTGTGCCAGGCCCCTCTGGAAGCTGCATTAACTTTGCTGAGCTACAAGGATATTAGATGCAGAGCTCAATTTAATCAACCTAATTGTACCAAGGAATTTTGATCTGCTTTGTCATTAGAAAGAGAACTTGAATTTTAACACCTGTGGTGATTTCCACCCCCGCACATTCCTGTAAAATATCTCATTCAAATAAGGGTTATTGTCACTGGATTTAACTTGCAGGCTGGTGACCCCATCAAGGTTTCCATGAATGTATGATCAGAATGTAAGGGAGGATAATATGGGCCACAGGCTGGGGCATCTTCTGTAGTTCTGAGGTAGTCAATGGGGGAAACAGCAGCCCTGGTTTAAGATTAAATCTGTTCTGTTCTCATTGCACTGTTTTTTAGCAGAAGCATTTTAAAATGTAAGTTGTCAGAATAGCAAGAGAACGAGGATTCCTGGGCTAAGTAGGAAAGATCGTTTCATTTTAAAGGCATCAACTGCCATCAGGGAAATAGAATTTAGGGATAAATTGAGTTTAACCCTAAGGCTTGACTCGCAGGGATAAATGCTGCTCTAATTTCCTCTGCCATTCTCCCTCTGCTATGATGAATTTCTGTCCAGGTCTTTAAACTGTCACCATTCAGAGAAACTCTGACAAGCAGCAGCCACTAGAGAATATCCACAATTTTCTCTCCTCTTGTCACAACGGACCCCCTATTTCTTCTTCTGGACCACAGTCTTCTTACTAGCAATCCTTTGCTCTGCAGAGGGGAAGAAAGTCACCAGGATCATGTGGCTCAGAGCCTCTCTGCCTAAGAGATACCTTAAGAGTGACTGCAGGCCAGGAGCCTCCAGAAGCAGCCTCCCTAGGAACCTCATTCAGGCTCTGTTGAAGAAATATTTACAAAGTCAGCACCTTGCACCTTCCTCCTGTGGCCTCCTGGGGAAGAGGGCTCTAAGGCTTAGTGTGAGCATCAAGGAAAGAGCTCTTTCCTTTTACTTATTCCGTACCAGCTTCCCTGCCATGGCTAAGCGATGCCTTGGAGAAATCCCATCTCCCAGACAGACAGTGTGTTTTAAAGACTTCTAAAGTTCAGTTTGTGGCTGATTGCTCTTGGTCTTCTGGGTGAGAGCAACTGACATTTTAAAAGAGATAATTATAGAGAGAGTCAGTGAGCAAATAAAAGGGAGGCAGCATAAAAGACAGCAGAGCCAACGGCACCGTCCTCCCTTAATGTGCGTCTCCGGTTGGAGACTGAAGCATCGTCCTGTTCCTGCCTGTGGAAAAAGAGTTTATTATCCACTGACAACATTCCTACTACCAGAAATAAGTATTTGAGAGTGTGAACTGTGTAGCATGGCTCATTAGGAAGGATGCTGCACCAAGGATGAGTGGCTGCTTTCTCACCAGAGTCACAACCTGGGAAGGGCCTGAGATTTTACCCTACGTGCAAGCTAACCTGTCAGCTGGCCACAGTTTCATGATGCTAGCCGAAGACATGAGACTCCTAGGTCAGAGACAAAAGAATTTTTGGCTCACAAGACAGCAGGCACCAGGAGCTTCATGTTCACGTGGGCACGCAGGCCCACGGGGGCAATGCGGAGCAGCCCAGGTGGGCACAGGCAGTAAGTTTGCTTCACAGCTCAGGGATGCTGGACTTAGGAAGTCCCAATATTTTAAAGGAGCTTCTAGAAAACTTGGTCAATTTTTACCCCGGAGCAGGACATTATCTTTATTATACTGGTCAGGAAACAAATCTAGCCTCTCTTCTGGAAAAAGACTTTGTATCTTTCAAGTCTGTTTGCTATACAAATATCCTTAGAACAAAGCTGCTGATTCCTCTTGCTCAGAAGACAAGCAGACATAGGAAAGATTCACAGAGAATTTTATCCCAATAATTCATTACTCTTACCCTTTCCCTTGTGAGCTAACCTTTTTCTTTCCTTTTTTTACAGTAATCTGTGTGTTTTCAGAGTCTGATGCTGTAGGTAAGGATAACCCTGACCTCAGTCCATAGGAGGAATCTGGATTTAACCAAGACAAGGGGGCAATTCCATGCTCCATGCTGGTAAACCACAGAGGTTGGGATAGATCACTCCTTTCTGCCAATGAGATGTGAGTGAAATCTTTTGGTGGCTTTTTGGGAAAAGTGACTTAGCATGTAAGAGACATAAGGAAAAGACAATTCCTTTTCTGCCCCTGGGTGGGAGGCTGTGGTTATTAATGCTGCTGGTACCAGCTTGCAGATACCACACCAAGGAGCATAGAGAGAGCAATGGGTTGAACCTGGTGACTTTAATTCTTAAATTATTCCTGCCTCCATACATCTTAGGATTTGTTATGTGAGATTTCCATTATTGTTTAAGCCATTTTTTTATTGCAGTTGCAATCATTTTAAGTGACATTGAGCTGTGAGTTCTAGTCTTTGCTTTGCTTTTTCATTTTTTGGGTTTCAGTTCACTGGTGTCTACAGTGAGGATCATCTCTAGAGTTTCCCAAGAGCTTGTGGGCCAAAAATATATTTGGAACCACTGAACATGATTACCTATAAGGTCCTTTCAAATTGCAATATTCTATAATTTTTTAAGAAATTCTTAGAAAATTCCTAAATTCTTAGGAAATGAAGAAATACAGCCAGTCTTAATGGTAATTTTAGATATTGAATCATTACAGGGAGAAAAGAGAAATGTTAAAAGAAAAATACACCAGATGGCATGTTGGCATCAGAAAAGAATATAGATGGCAGAAAATATTGTTTGATAAAGCTGCTTGTTAATTCATCTGACTGACCTAAAAACAACACATGAGGCAGGACCATGGACAGCTCTCGGTGTTTCACACGTCCTCTCCCACTCCTTCAAGTATAATTTCAGTAGGTGGCACTATTTGCTCACATTCTGAGACACTACGTTTTTTCAAACAATTCACTCCAGGTTTAACGTACTGACTGATACATTTAACAGCTGGGCAGAATAGTGGACTTTTGGGCTCTGGGTTCTTTCAGCAGGTAAGGGAACATTTAGACGTTAGATCCAGAATGTTAGTTGGAGTAGCAGAAGAAATTTGGCCATTCAATATAGAAAAGGTTAAGAGAAAAGACAAGGAAAGGTATGAATGGGAGCATAAGAACCTCGTATCTGTGTTCCCATCGAAGGCCAAGTGCTCCACCTGTACCCTGGATACCAACCCTCTTGCCTACTCCAGGGCACCCCTAGCACAGCTCTCTCTACTCCAGCATTAATAACTTGTTCTGTACTGGATTGGTCCACATAAATGTGGTGAAATGTCTTTAATCTGATCATCACCACATATAACCCTTCCCTCAATCTTACTTATCCCACCAATTACCATTTCATTTCTGTGGTGTGCACTGTTGCCACATTCTTTGAAAGAGATGCCTGTACTCTCTGTACTCATTTCTGCTCCTCCTAATCTTTCTTTGATTCTAGCATATAAGGCTTTTTCTGTCACCACACTTGAAACTGCCCCCGCCTTGGAGCCTTAGAACTTGCTGTTCACTTTATCCAAATGACTCTGTGCTAGCCCCTTTCCTTCTCTGCTTACAAGCCACCCCAATAGAAATTCCTTCCCTAAATATTCTATGCCAAGTTGCAAACCCTCTCTCAGCTGCCTTTCTCCCTTTACCTTGATATTTAAAAAATATAAACAGCACGTGCCACCATTGGTCACAATATACAGGGTGTCTATAAAGTTCATGTGCAACTTAAACTAGCTTAACATAGTATGTGCTCCTGGGCTCACTAAGGCAGAGGCATTTTCCGTTCTGTTTGTTGCGCTATTCTTAGCACCTAGAACAATGCTTGCCACAGAGTAGGCATCATTTTGTGAATAAATGAATGAAAGAATAAACTGGAACACCCCTGCTAAGAGGCCATCAGTTATAATATAGAAATATTGAAATGTAGAAAGAGATATCTCAAGGCCAACTGGATTAGATGGAAGGCCATCTTGTGCTCCACAAATACCTTCAGCACAAGGTAACTCAATGTGTGTTTGCTCAACGTGGGAACAGGATCCATTTGTTCCGACAGTTTAAAACAAATGTTGCTAAATGCTGCTTTCAAACACATTATGTCTGAGGAATAATGGCTTGCCCAGGAAAAACTCAGCAGCGGAACCAGAAGCAGAATTTCCTCCCTTTGCTGTATCTTTTGGTATTTTCACTTTACTTTCAGGAAAAAGGATCTTGGATCATCATTACATTTCTCAAATTTCGGCCTATGTGGAAAACTGTTAAAAAAACATGCTTAACAGTATAGTCCAATGCTCCTCGTACAGAGAATCTGATTCAGTAAATTATGGGTATGACCTTGGACTCTGTATTTTGTGAATGTCAAATGATTCTGATACAAGTGGTCTAGAGTCCTACTTTAAGAAGCACTAAGTTTCTTTCTTATAGGAAGATTCTAGGTATTTTTTGCATCCTTGTCCTCGGTAGAAAGATTTTAAAAACCGTATAATAAAGAGTTCAGCCTTGGTCCAAAAACAGTCTGGTCTTTGCTCTTGGCTTTGGAAAAGTAACACTTAAGTCTTTGGGATGCTCTGCCTGACAAGTGTGCCTTTGTTTGCCTGAGAAGTTTGGGTCATGTCAGATAGTCTAACAGTGTGATTTAACATGAGGCCAGGCTAGAACAGATAATGTTTAGGATGTATGCTGACCAGGCTGGATAGACCAACCTGAGGAATGGTGGGAAGGGGGCTCTGGGTTATAGAGAGTTCAGCCACCGAGGAGGCTGGAGACTGAGGTCAGCTGTGTGCACAGTCAGCCCTTCATCTGCAATGGAGCCTCAATAAAGACTCTGAACACGGAGGCTAAGGGACGCTTCCCTGGTGGGCAACACCTCCTGCAAATTGTCACATGCCCAGCCATGTCTCGATGTCAAGAAAGAAATGTGCTCATGACTTCCCAGGGAGAAGGTAAACAAGCATAGCATCTTGTAATTTTCCTGGACTCTGCCTTCGGTGTTTCTTCCTACATCTGATTTTCATCTGGATTCTTTTCCTATACAGCAGTAACTATGAATATTGCACCCTTGTTTAAATTCTGTGAGTCCTTATAGAAAAGAAGCAAACCTGGGGGTGGGTTGGGGCACCCCTAAATCCTGTAAATGGTGTCAGAAGTGTGTGCAGTTTCACAAGGACTGTGATCTAATTCTTCAGGTGGTTTGACCTCTGCAAAAACAAAAATAATCACTTCAGTCTAGAAGTGTTGGATTTAACCCAACAGTGCTAAGACATAAAGACTACAGAGAAAGGACTTTGACCTCTAGGCTTACCCTCACTACCTAGATGAGGAAATTGAGGCTGGAACACAATAAAATCCATTAATGACTAGGTGTAGAGCTTTTGTTTTCTTCACTGTGTTGTGTATTGCCTTTCATTTTAAAAAGGCAATTAAAAATAACCTATTTTCTTTTAGTGTAAAAGTTTTAGTTTGTGAATGTAGAGATTTTTTGAGAGCCATATATGCATATTCACACAAGAAAACTTGCTGTTAAGTACATCTGAAAATGAACGTTGGCAAGAAGAATTTATTTGAAGTCTTTTGGAAATTCTTCAAGGAAATGCCTGGAGCTTAAGAATCAATGTTATAAACTCATTTTAAAGTCTCTGGTATCTTGATAACCTCTTGAGTATAAGAAATATTTCTCTTTGTGTATTTTGGCCTTTAAGCTTTTTGTTATAGTTAAAAAATAACTTCACAAACAAAGGCATCCCACAGAGAGAAGGCAGGAAAAGGGAGGTGCCGTTGGCCAGAAAGCAGAGAGCTGTCTTTAAAATGCAAAGCCTTTCTAAAATTTAGTTTTCTCTGTGCATTTAACCACCTTCTAAGAATACGTTCTTGAATATTAATGGAGCTATATGATTGAAAAAGACAAAAATAGTTCCAAAATTGTATGTAGCTTGAAACAATGTCCTGTACCTCATGTAGGACTTGCAGGTGGGTTTTCAGTGCCCTCATGTTTGGAATGAGCAGAGATGTGTGCTGGGCAGAGAGCGCCCAGTTTGGAAGAAGAGATGACACCCCCAGATGGCGGCTCGGGGGACAGAGCATTTGTGATAAAAGGAAATGCAGAAGCCACTTTAGAGAATCCGTGAAACTGGATTTCCCAGAGATGAAGGGAGAGTGGACAGAGGAGGGGATGGTCTGCAGGAAGCTTTGCTCACATCCAGGTTGTGTGGCAGAATTGGAAAACTCATTGAAGAAAATGTGCTTTGGCAGAAGACCAGGGCTAGTTTATGATGTTGGTTTTCAGGGGATGCCAGAGGACGCAGGTTCATTGAGACATGTGGCTGTGGAAAGTTCAAGGAGAAAGGACCTTGGGATCTGCAATCCAGCCAAGGTCATAGAGTTGGAGCTGAAACAACGAGATTTGGACAAAAAGCTGATGAATGTCAACTCAGACAGAGCTGACAATATGCTAGTCCGTCAACTAATTATAACTTCTAAATGAGTGCACTGTCCTGATGGGAGGAAAAGCCAAAGACCAGAACTGAGGATGAAAGTCAAGAGTTCAGAAGGCACCTGCTGCTGGTGAGAGCTGTAGACGGTGTGTCGAAAGGGAAGCAGCCAGTGGGGGGACGTGTGTTCTCTGGGTACTGTGGAGGTCACATCATAGGGACAGTTTTGTTTTTTTTTCTCTCTGTTTTGCAGTGAATTGTTTCCTTTCTAGAAATCCTTCCAAGGCCACCTTGGCATAATTTCAGACAAGATTTCTCTACTATAAATTAAAAAGTGAAGACGTATTAATATATTTTACATACTATGGACTCAGAATATGGAAAGAGATCGATTCTGTTTTACATCTCTAAACCAGATGCACTTTAACCTCAGTGCCTTTGTAATATTAGACAAATAGCAGAGAAAAAGTGAGCCCATGCTCTAGTCAGTGGTTCTCAACCTGTGGGTCGCGACCCCTTTGTGGGTTGACGACCCTTTCACAGGGGTCGCTTAAGACCATCCTGCATATCAGATATTTACAGTATGATTCATAACAGTAGCAAAATTACAATTAGGAAGTAGCAGCAAAAATAATTTTATGGTTGGGGGTCACCACAACATGAGGAACTGTATTTAAGGGTTGCGGCATTAGGAAGGTTGAGAACCACTGCTCTAGATCAACAGAGAATTTAAATGGGAATAAAGAAATATATGCAAGAAAAAGAGAATCACTTTCCTTCTACGTAACAAGTTTTCCTAATGTGTAAAAAACTTCAAAAAGTGACTTTTGACTTGGAGTCTTTGCAAAGAGCGAAACTGATCTAAACTATTTTATTAGTTTTTCTCTAGCTATAAGTACTTTAATTTGTTCTTGATCTTGGTAATGAATATTAGAAATGATGGATCTAAAGGTTGAATATTAAAAATACAGAATCTGAGAGTCTCAGGGTGGAAAGTATCCTAGGATAAATTCTCCATTAAAGTTATAGAAGAGCTAGTAGACCCTGGAGTTCATATATTTTCACATCTGAACAATGACAGAAATCACTTCACAGCAGCCTTGACAGTTGTGCCAGTCATTGAACTAAGTGCTCTTTTGGAAAAGCATTGTCCTCAGTGATAATAAGGAGTCATCACTGGCTGCTCTTCCACTTGCTTCTGATCACAGCAGCAGAAAATATAATATCCCTTATATTTTCATAAATAAATGTTTTGCTTCCCTAAAGACAGCACACCTAAACAGGTGAGAACCCTTTCAGGACCAGTTTGTACAATGTTCAAACAACCATGTTTACTTTTCTCGTGATTTAGTGAACTAACATGGTTTCTCTCTAGAATAGGTTTCTCTCTAGAATAGAGAGAGCAGTGGCAGGTCAGGTTAAGGCCGTCCCCAGCCCTGCATTCGGGGTGTGTGACATATCCTCAGCAAGGTGAACAAATGGGAACAGCTCTTGGAATAGGGTCATCTGTTAGTAGGCCTGCCCCTCTGAGCACATCTTTGATGAGACTTCCCAAATGTGGTCTTGCTCTTCTGGCACTTGGGCATCCCTGGTGCTTGACACTGTGGTGTGAAAGCCTTAGAAGTGACAATGCTGCAGACTTCAAATACACAGTATGTAAAGTGGGGTGTGATGGAGAATTAGTCACCCGAAGCCAGGAGACCAGAATGTGTGGAAACCTATCTTTTAGAAGGGGATTGTTGGTTAAAAGGAACACTTGGCAGGTGAGGTACTGTCTTTCACAATCTCCTAAGATCCATGTTCCTAGCTGTTGGCATAATAAGCTAATTATCCTCTCCAGATGCTGATATGACCCATGTGGAGGCTGATGGATACTACAACAAACCACAGACAATCCCGCCTGAACATCCTACCGGCTTCACATTACATTCTGTAGCTTGTATTTAAAAAATGTGGGTGGTGCCTGTGGCTCAAGGAGTAGGGTGCCAGCCCCATATACAGAGAAAAATGTTTACAATCATAGACCTCAAAATGGTAATTTGAATATATTGAAATATGGGATGATAGCTGATTTTTTGGTTGTATCCTGTTTATCCTTTTCTGAATTTTAAGTCGTTCAACAACAAACAAATAATATTTGCATAATTTCCACTTTCTTTTGCATACTGGCGACATCATAAGGAACTCTATTCTATGATCTTAGGAAGGATTTAATCCAAGGTACTAGTTAATTAAAATGTAAAGAATACGATGCATTTAAATATAGAAAATTCGTGAGCATTTAAAACTAAATTGAACTATTCCTTCCCATTCCTTCCCTGTGTTTAGAAACTCGAGAAGGGAGAGAGACAAAGAGAGAGACAGAGAGAGATTAAACTTTACCATAAAATAATTTGGAAGATGTGAATTTTTTTCCTATTAAAAATGGCTGAAAGTAAGAGCATGCGATTTTTCTAGGTAAAATTCTCACAGGTCTGAAGAGCTGGCGTGTTCTGATGTTTAAACTAATGTATACAGGGAATCAGAATGCAAGATGAGCATAATTCAGTGTTATAATTACACTCGACAGGTACACACGGTTTCTATTATTCATCGGCCCTGGTTGTGCTTTCCTAGGAAGGCCCTGCAGAATACTGATATCCACCACTCTCCCGGAGAAGCCATTTGGCATTCGTGTCAGTTCTCATCAGAGGAATCAAATCTGGAGATGCAGAAAACCAAATTTGATCATTTTAACCCCATCGGCGAAGGCAAGCAAAGTGAGTCATGTCCCAAGAGGCCGTAGGTCCAGCTCACTAGCATTTGTCAGATCCTTAACACGGATATATGGTGGGACACTTCCTTAAAGAAAGACATCTGGTTCCTGTTCCACAGGCTTCAGCTGTGCTATTTTCAATCTCCTACGTGTCATGTAACCTTCCTGCCCTGCCTGGATTTGCCTTCACTGTTTTCTCTTCAGAAAAATGCCTTGATCTCATTTTTGTCTATCATCCTCAATGCAAATTCAACGTGGTGCCTCTGGAAACCCACCCCTCCTTTCTGTTGTCATGGTACCTGTGAGAGAGACCACTAGTTGTTGGTGAGAACTTCATTTCCCTGCAAAGCCACTGTCCAGCCAGAAGCTGCTTTCTCTGTCCCTGTGTCTAGGAGGAGCCCCAGGACCAGCTGTCACCAACAGAATGAGGGCAGAGGAAGCTGTTCACTTACTTCCCGGCTGGTGTGATCAAGTAGAGACAAGGTTCTCCACCCTTCTAGCGTCTGTTGGCCAAATGGGCTGAGACACTTCCAGCCTCTAGAAGATAGTGGAAGAGGGGTTGGGTCTCTCACTGCATGGAAGGTCTTTGTGGGCCAGTGTGTAGCTTATACATGAGATTCCACACAGTGGCTAAAACCTGGGGGATTATTGGTCTCAGCAGCTACCTTATTCCCAAAGAAGATTATATACTGTTCCCAACTCTCTTATCGTCTTATCACATTTTTCCTATTTATTTGTATAATTTTTTTTTAAAAAAATAGACGAGAGGAGCTTTCTCAGCAGACAACTGGTATTTTGAAGGGACACACTGTGGTGCAGTGATTTTATTTCCAATACCCAGTGCTGGGTCAGAAAATGGTAATTTGTAAGTAATATGTGGGTCATAATACATTTGAAAGAATTCGTGGGATTCTCTAATTCACAGACATCTTAGAGCAAAGAGAAGTGATGGGGTAACACGTGGGAGTCCTTCAGATAGGTAAATGTTCCTGTGAATGTTGGAGCCGCCCCCTTTACTAACCCACCAAACTCAAGTCCTGACAAAAATACTCGATTTACAAGGGGACTGTGTGCCGAATGTCACAAAGGCAAACAGTAACTTGCCCTGTTGAGAAGGATATCAGGCAAGCTGAACATTCAGAGGCACGGAGAGCAACTGCCTTTGTTCTTCAATATCCTGGACCCAGACCTCAAAATCTCCTGTGCAGCTTGAAACATTTGAAAACACCAACACTTACAAACAACAACAATAACAAAGCTTTCTTTACGGTGAGCTCCGGGATGTGAATGCCATTACAGAGTTGTGACTACAGGAAAATACCTTCGAGGGTCTGAACAACCAGCTCAGAAACTTCTAGAATTCAGTTCCCTTGAATTCCTAATTCAGGAAGCACTTAAACTAGAACATTTTTAGAAATGGTAAAACAGAAATATGAAAGAAACATAAACAAGTCTTCTTAAAGCCTTTGAGAAGACTGTTTTAGCTGTGACCCTTGGCCTATGTAAGTTTCATATAAGCCTTTTGGATTCTTCCCCTCTCCATAGAGTTCCTGTCTTGATTGCTATGAAAAAATTATGTTGTATTTTTGTAAATGTGTCTCTGAAAAGATAGTTCCCTGATGCTTTGCATTTATAAAAAACTGCTTTTTGAAGCTTTCCAGTTGACATCCAGTGGACCATTTTTTGGATGTGATTTTCGTTCAGGTGTTTGTTTGATGGCTTCTGAAAGGCCTGGCACTGTTGTCCTGACAGCTGTCTTTGGCCCTTTAAGACTGTCCTTGCTTTTGAGCTATTTCAAGTCATCACCCCAGTCACTCACTCACTATATTTAAATGAAGCACTACTCCCTGATTCATTATATTTTCTTCTTTTCTTCTTTTTTTTTTTTTTAACTACCAGCTTTGCATTAATTGGTCCCAAGTGTCATCCTTAGTTGAATCAATTCTCCAACATTAGTAACACACACTAAGTAACTGTGGCACCAACACTTTCCTGGAAGTGTTTGTTTTTATAAAAATATGCATCCTACAGAGACACTGTTAGCTACCAGGATGGCAGATGGAAGGTTTCTAACCTTATTATAATTTAAACTTTATATATATATATATATATATATACACACACACACACACACACACACACACACACACACACACATATATATATCCATATCCCGACTTTCTTCACTAATCCATGTGTTTTTTTTTTCTTATAGCTTTTCTTTTTTTTTTTTTAATTATTAAATCATAGCTGTGCACATTAATGCGAACATGGGGCACCATACACTGGTTTTATACACTGTTTGACACATTTTCTTTTTTTTTTGTTGTTGGGTTTTTTTTATTATTATTTTTTAATTATTAAATCATAGCTGTGTACATTAATGTGATCGTGGGGCACCATACACTGGTTTATAGACCGTTTGACACATTTTCATCACACTGGTTAACATAGCTTTCCTGGCATTTTCTAAGTTGTTGTGTTAAGACATTTATATTCTATATTTACTAAGTTTCACATGTACCCTTGTAAGATGCACTGCAGGTGTAATCCCACCAATCACCCTCCCTCTTCCCATCTTCCCCCACCGCCTTTCCCCCTATTCTTAGGTTATAACTGGGTTACAGCTTTCATGTGAAAGCCATAAATTAGTTTCATAGTAGGGCTGAGTACATTGGATACTTTTTCTTCCCTTCTTGAGATACTTTACTAAGAAGAATATGTTCCAGCTCCATCCATAAAAGAGGTAAAGTCTCCATCTTTCTTTAAGGCTGCAAAATATTCCATGGTGTACATATACCACAATTTATTAATCCATTCATGGATTGATGGGCACTTGGGCTCTTTCCATGACTTAGCAATTATGAATTGGGCTACAATAAACATTCTGGTACAAATATCTTTGTTATAATGTGATTTTTGGTCTTCTGGGTATATACCTAGTAGAGGAATTATAGGATTGAATGGCAGATCTATTTTTAAATCTCTAAGTGTTCTCCAAACATCTTTCCAAAAGGAATGTATTAATTTGCATT
>CAUYPK010030621.1:0-29422 GCA_963574355.1 Loris lydekkerianus
GATACTTTATTAAGAAGGATATGTTCCAACTCCATCCATGTAAAGATGAAAGAGGAAAAGTCTCCATCTTTCTTTAAGGCTGCATAATATTCCATGGTGTACATATACCACAATTTATTAATCCATTCGTGGATCGATGGGCACCTGGGCTGGCACCTGGGCTTGTTTTTGGTAAAGATGAAGTCCTGCTATGTTTCCCAGACTGGTCTAAGAACTACTGGCTTCAAGCAATCCTTCTTCCTTGGCCTCCCAAAGGGCTAGAATTACAAGTATTAGGATTACAAGCATGAGCCACTGTACACACACACACACACACACACATTTAATCTGAAATTCTATTACTTGTGAAACTAAAAAAAATTTGATACTTATAATAAAGATTTCATGGTTGTTTCCAATTCATTTTAAATAAATATTTTCTCTGAAGTTCAACCTATTTTTTTTCTTTCAAATTCTCTGGATATCTATATGTATGTATGGTGTGCAGTGTATGGCAACTTGCAGTGAACAGAATGGGAAACCATTTTGGGTGAACAAAAATCATCTATACTGACTGGCTTAACAGCAACTGTAGCAAAATACTGACCAGAGGTAATTTCTAAATAATAAATCTCAAAATAATACAATGTGAATAAAAGTTTTGTTTGAAAGCTTGTAAATAATTAAAATAGAATCCTTATGGTTATTTTGTGATTGAAAAATACAGAATAAGTAAGATAAGTGGTATAAAATGTAGAGTCATAAGGTGAGCCCTTATCGTATTGGGGCTCTTGATAGTCAAGTGGGTAGAAGCTCAGATTTCATAGATTAAGGGATGTCAAGATAGTTCTAAAGGATATAAAGAATGGAAAACCTGGAAAATAGGATTTATTGAAGTTATTAGTACTATTTACGATAATAATGGCTGACTTAATAATGCCTTTCAAGCGTATGAAGTGACTACGCCAAAGATGAGTGTACTTTCATTAGACCATGAAAAGATGCAAACAAAACTATATACACATTTATTAAGTGTTAGATAACTTACCTTGGTCAACTTACTTAAAAATCATAATTGTATGCTGAGGAAGTCATATTACCAGATGAGAAAAACTTCTGTTTTCAGATTCAACATATTAAGAGCTTGGATATTATCACTTGCATCCTTAAAAAGGAAAACCTGAGCAGCCCAAAATAAACTACTTTCCTGGATTTGGAAATTAAATGGTACACATCTACATAATACAGGGCCAAAGAAGAAGTCTCAAGAGAAACTGAAAATTATTTGAACTAGATGAAAGTGAAAAATACAACTTATCAAAATTTGCAGGAGACAGTAAAAGCAGTGTTTAGAGGGAAATTCACAGCTTTAAATGCATATATTAGAAAAAGAAGAATATCTGAAGTCATTCTATAAGGCGTCCTCAAACTTTTAAACAGGGGGCCAGTCCACTGTCCCTCAGATCACTGGAGACTATAGTTTAAAAAAAAAAAAAACTATGAACAAATTCCTATTCACACTGCACATATCTTATTTTGAAGTGAAAAAACAAAACGGGAACAAATATAATCACAACGCCTCATGTGGCCCTCAGGCCGCAGTTTGAGGACCCCTGAATTTTGCCTTAGGAAATGAGAGAAAAAGGGGTAAGTTAAGCTTAAAGTAAACAGAAGAAAAATAATAAAAGTTAGAGCTGAAAGCAATGAAATTGAAACTAAGAAATCAGTAGAGAAAATCACAAAACTAAAAATTGTTTTCTGAAAATATTAATAAAATTTTGTAAACTTTTAAACTCTAGGCTAACACAGAAAAAGAGAAGATGTAAGTTACCAATATATTAGAAATAAAGGAGATGTCATTGCTATTGATGCCATAGACATTAAAAGATAAAAATGGAATATTAGTAACAACTCTATGTCCCCCAAATTGATAATTTAAATGAAATGGATCAATTCTGCAAAAGACAGAAACTATCTAAACCAACACAAAAAGAAATAGAAAGAAATATTTACCGTATATACTCGAGTATAAGCCGAGTTTTTGAAATACCTGAACTCGGCACAAATTTTGTGCCGGAAAAAACTCGGCTTATACTCGAGTATATGCGGTATTAAAAAATCGAATACATGTATATAATTTACAACTTTCAAAAACAGAAAGCACCAAGCCCAGATGGTTTCACAGATGAATTTTATCAAATGTTTAAAAAGAAAGTAACACCAGTTTTCCATAAAGTCTTCCAGAAAACAGAAGCAAAGAAAACACTTCTAAGTCATTCTGGGAAGTCCAATACCAAAGGCAGGAAGATGGAGAAACTACAGATCAACATTTCTCATGAAAAAGAAAAAAAAAATCCCCAACAAAATATTAGTAAATTGAATCTAACAATGTATATAAATTATTCATAATGACCAAATGAGATTTATCCTAGGTATGCAAAGCTGGATCAACACTAAAAAATCAATCAATGTTATCCCGCACTATCTCAAACAGGATGAAGGGGGAAAAAAATCACATGATCATCATCCATTGTTGCAGAAAAAGCATTTCACAAAATTGAACACTCATTCATGATACAAAGTCTCAGGAAATTAGGAATAAAGAAGAACTTTATCTTCATAAAGAACAACTACAATAATCCTACAGCTAACAGTGTACTTAATGTTGAGAAACCGTCTCTCCTAAGATTGGAACCAAAGACGTGATGCCTTCTGTTAACATTCCCATTCAAACTTTTACTAAAAGTCCTCACTAGTCAATAAGTAAAGTAAAAAATAAATCTAGACAAAGATCTTTTCTTTACTTATTGAACTAGCAAGGACTTTTAGTAAAATCTGTATTGATTCCTTCCTTCCTTTTGGAAGGAAGAAATAAAATTATTTTTGTTTGCAGATAACATGATCATCTGTGTAGCAAATCCTAAAGATCAGCAAGAACTCCTAGAACTAATAAGTACATCAAGGTTATAGGATGCAAAATTAATATATAAATTTGATTGCTTTCCAGCATACCAGCAATAACATATTGGAATTTGAAGTTTATAAAGCTATCAATTCTAGCAGCTCTAAAAAGAAAAGAAATATGTACCTATCAACAAAATATGTATAGGATCTATATATGAAAAACTATACATCAATCTCGGATTGATATATCTATACATTAAAACTCCAACGAAAGATTTAAATAAATGGAGAGATATTTTGTGTTCCTGGATTAGAAGACTCAATATTAAAATATGTCATTTCTTCTCATATTGATCTTTAAGTTTAATACAATCCAAATCAAAATCGGAAGAAATTGTATTGAGATATCAACAAACTGGTTCTAAAGTTTATAGAGTAAAAGCAAAATATTTAGAATAGTTAACACACTACTGAAGAATAAAATTAAGAGTACTCACAGGGCTAAGATTTACCATAAAACTACAGCAGTCAAGACAGCATGGATTTGGTAAAAAAACAGATATATGAATCAATGGGGGAAAAAATAGGGAGCTGAGAAATAGATCCACGTGAATATAGTTAATTCACCCTTGACAAAGGAGCAAAGGCAATTCAATGGAGAATGAATACTCTTTTGGTGGTGGAACAATTGTAGAAAAATTATTTAGAAAAATTTTCTAAACATACATGTAGAAAAATAAATCTAGACAAAGGTCTTATACCTTCCAAAATATTTCTGCTCAAAATGGATCACAGCCATAAATATCAAATGTAAAACTATAAAACTTCTAGAAGAAAACATAGAAAAAAAAATCTAGGTGATCGTGGAATTGGTGATGATTTTTTAGATACAACATTGCAATCACAATTGATAAAAGAAAAAATTGGGGAAGCTAAACTTTACTAAAATTAAACATTTCTACTGTGTAAAAGACACTGTTGAGAGAATGAAAGACATGCCGCAGGCTGGGGCAAAATATTTGCAAATTACGTATCTGATAAAAGGGTTTGTGTGCAAAATATACAAAGAACTTTTAAAACTCAACATTAAGAAAACAAACGAAGTAAAAAATGGGCAAATGTCTGAACAAATACCTCATCAAAAACACACAGATGGAAACTGTATATCCTATTTGTAGGGAACTGCAAATTATAGCCACAATGAGCTACATACTTATTAGAGTGGCTAGAATAAACAAAACTGCCAATACCAATTGCTGGCAGGGCATGAAGCAACAAGGACTTTCATTCATTGCTGGTGGGAATGCAAAATGCTACAGACACGTTGGAAGTCTGGCAATTTCTTAGAAAGTTAAACACTGTGTTAGCATATAATCCAATAATTGCACTTCTAGGTACGTACCCAACTGATTTAGAAACTTACATCCACACAAAACCCTGCAAATAAATGTTTATAGCAGCTTTATTTCACATTGCCAAAAACTGGAAGTAACCAAGATACTCTTCAACAAGTGAATGGATAAACAATGACTAAATGGTAGTATATCCATACAATGAAAAATTATTTAAGTGAGTGATCAAGTCCTGAAAAGACATGGATAAATCTGAAATGCATATTGCTAAGTGAAAAAGTTGGTTAGAAAGGCTATTACGTGAGTCCAATTATATGACATGCTAAAAAGGCAAAAAACCCTCAGGTAATGATGAGAAGAGCGATTGCTTGGGGCTTGGAGGGAGAAGGGGAAGGTTAATAGGTAAAAACACAATGTTTTTTGTTTTTAGGGTGTCAAACTATTTTTTATGATACCTCAGTGATAGATACATGACACTATGCATTTGCCAAAACCTACAGACATTTATAAGGGCTGGGAGAAAAAGATGCTGACCTAATTAACTTTGAAAGTGAGTGCAGTTGTGGCTGACACCTATAATTCTAGCACTCTGGGAGGGTGAGGCCGGTTTGCATTGCTTGAGCTTAGGAGTTCGAGACCAGCCTGAGCAACAGCAAGACCCTATCTCTATTAAAAACACAGAAAAATTAGCTGGGCATCATAGAGCACGCCTGTAGTCCCAGCTACTGAGGCCGAGGCAAGAGGATTGCTTGAGCCCAGGAGTTTGAGGTTGCTGTGAGCTAGGATGACAGAGCATTCTAGCCTGAGGCAACAGAGTGAGACTCTGCCCCTCACCCCCTAAAAAAGAAAATGAGTAGAGTTTATAAGAAGAAAGGCACAGGCAACTGTACACTGTACTATTCTTTAGTTGATAAAGTTGCTCCCTGTGAAGGTATTGGTCAATAGTTACTGCTGTTATGATCTTGCTATACATGTGTACTAGGACTGAACAGGTTCTACAAAGGAATGGTGGTGGTGGAAACCAGGTTTCTCACTGAGGGAATGAGAGTTTATGGGTAAGCCAAGAGCGATAAAGGATTAAAGCAGTATGAACTCAGGTTTAGCTTAATATAGATAGTTACATGTATGTATTTGTAGACATGTGTATATACATGGATTAGTATGCACACGAAATAATTTCTGCCTGTTAGCTGAAAGAGCCTATAACCAATGATACCCAGGAAAAAGCAAACCTATTGCCCAGACATTGACTTCTGATGCTATTCTTCAGTAATGGGGACCAGAGCTTCCTGGAGAAATGCCTAATTCTAAGACTGGGTCAGGAAATAGACAAGATGAGCCAAGCTTGCAGCATCTTGTACACAGTGCCAGAAAGAAAGGAAGGGGTAAGAAGGAAAGAAACAGTCTGACGTGGAGGTACATAAAAAGGACACTGAAGTGAAATGAAGCACTCCCAACAGCCAAAGCGGGAACAGTTGGAACAACAAAATAAATACAGCAGTACTGGATTATAACCCAAAGTATACAGTAACCCTAAGTCCACAGTGATATAAATAAGGGATTGGATGAATATGTAAATGCGAAGGAGAGACAAATCTCCTGTGCAGAATTACAAAAAATGTATATGGACACCCCATCCTTAAGGTGGAGCATGATGCTCTCCTGCCCTCCGTGTAGGCGCATCCTGCCTTCCTAATACAGTCCAGTACACAAGGGGGGGGGGGGAGGGAAGACCCACTTTACAGTGGCAACACCTGACAAGCACTACCTTAGCCAGGTGATTGAGTCCAACCTTAGCAGTGACAAATCATGATGATGATGGCTTGTACCCTTGATAGGATGTATGAAAAATGGCACCTTACCTCTGTGGTCTCCTCCCCCAAACTCAGTCTAACCATGAGAAGAACACGAGAAAAATCTCAATGGAGGGACATTCTGCAAAATACCTGACTAGTACTCCTTAAAAATGCAAGGTCATTTTAAGTCAAATTTAAGGAGACATGAAAATAAATGTAATGTGGTAAACAGAAAGGGATCCTGGAACAAGAAAAAAGACATTAAAAACCAACGAAATCTGATTAAATTAGGGAATTTAATTCATTAGAACAAATTATTTTATTAATTGTAAAAAATGTTAATAATAAGGCATCGTGGTTCACCCTGTAATCCTAGGCCTCTGGGAGGCCGAGTAGAGAGGATTGCTTGAGCTCAGGAGTTCAAGACCATCCAGAACAAGAGAGAAATCTCATCTCTACTAAAAATAGAAAAATTAGACAAATGTAGTGCTACACTGTACTTGGGAGACTGAGGCAGGAGAATTGCTTGAGCTAGGAGTTGAGGTTGTTGTAAGCTATGATGACACCACTGCATCCTAGGCAGGGTGACAGTGCAAGACTCTCAAAAAAAAAAAAAAAAAAAGGTTATATGGGAACTCTGCATACGATCATCTCCATTTTCCATAAATATAAAACTGTTTTAAAATAAAGTTCATTTGAAAAATTTAACAAGCTTGGTATTAGCTTAGTTTTATTTCCTGTTAACAGTGATAGCTATGTCAGAAATAGTTTTTTATCAATTAATGAGCCAGAAATCACAGAGGACATGGGGTTTCATATGTCAATTTTTTTGTTAAACGAGAATTCTTTACATTTTTCACACTTTGTTGTCCTCAGTAGGGTGCCATGGTATCATAGCTCACAGCAACCTCCAACTCTTGAGCTTAAGTGATTCTCTTGCCTCAGCCTCCTGAGTAGCTGGGACTATAGGTGCCCACCGCAACGCCTGACTATTTTTAGTGATGGGGTCTTGATCTTACTCAGGCTGGTCTTGAACCTGTGAGCTCAGGCAGTCCACCTGCCTTGGCCTCCCAGAGTGGTAGGATTATAGGCATGAGCCATTGCGCTCAGCCTGAAAATGTTTTTAAAAGACTATCTGTATAATTATTTTCTTGCCTTGGCAAATAATGCACATAAATATAACCTAACTTTTCTTGGATAATTCTATTTAATTAAAACAAATATTTACCAAATAAAAGACCCTACCCTCTCAAAACCCCACCCCCCTCAAACTTCCCAAAGATCCAAATGCAGTCAGAAACAAAGATTCACTAGTTTCTGTTGTGCCCTTGATACTCTTTAGGCACTGGGAACACAGTTATGAACGAAAAGTTTCTGCCATCAGGGAACTCACCGTCTAGTCAGGGAATGTGACTAATTGACCTCCCTCCCATTTGTATCTCCTATTAGACTAGACTTCTTAAAAATCATGCTTCTACTGTAAACTATAGGGTTAAGTCCAAAAGTCTCTCGACTGGATTGAAGGGTATGGACAATCTGGCTCTTACCTTCTCCCTCATGACATTTCCCATGTCATTGTTCTAACTCTGATGGGCTATCTGCTCACAGCTTGATTTCTTCCTTTCCTTACCCTACAAATGTATTCCTTCAGTTCTATCTCTAGGTTTGATGACAAAAGTTTCCGTTGCTCCTCTCGCTTTTAATCTATCACCTTATCTCATCTACTGGGTCATAAATTTGCTTCTCTTAGTTTGGTCAGGTTGGAGAGAAAGCCAATTATTTCGAGCCTCTCCAAAAGCCTTAAAACCCATTCCTAAAATTAGCTCCTTCAGGAAGCACTGGCAGGCAGTGTTCCTGACACTTACCTTATTCTTTGATTAAGGTCTTTGATTCTTACTGTTTGATTCTGTGGTGTGACCTTGCCCCTCCTAGCATTCTTTAGAAGCTTTGTCCTTTTGGCTACGGTGCCATCTAGGTTTTCCTCAGTTGCTGTGAGTTTACATGTTAGTGTAGGCTAGATGCTGCAGGGACAAAACAGACCCAAATGAAGACTGGCCCAAACATACAGTAGACGGTTTTCTTTCTCATGTAACACTCTGAAGACTATTATTTGTTGGTGTGTAGATGATCTCTAAGCAGGGATTCAAACATACAGTAGACGGTTTTCTTTCTCATGTAACACTCTGAAGACTATTATTTGTTGGTGTGTAGATAATCTCTAAGCAGGGATTCAGGGGTCCAGGCTCCTCTCCTCTGTGGCTTCACCATCCCCTGGGGCTCTCACTATCATTTGTAACCTGCTAATGGAGGAGACTGTGCAAGGGGCACTGGGCTGAGAAATAACGCACATCGTTTCTGCTCATGTTCCAGTTGGCTGGACTCAGTCACGTAGGCAGATATTTGCGAGAGGTTGGGAAACGTAGCCTTGTGTGTGTCCAGAAAGAGAGCAGAGCTCTTGTGAAATAGCTTACATTCTCCCACAAGGAAGATTGCCTCCAGTTGCATCCAGTTCCTACAATCTCTTCAAAGTCCAATCCTTGGTGATGGCCTCTCCTTTCTATCAAGACCAGTGACCTAGGAATTTAAAGACAAGTTATCTGTCCCCCAACTTAGGGCAAATACACAATATAAAAAATTGTGAAGGTAACTGTAACCAAAATTTCCATCTGAAAATGAGAAGAAGGAGAAGCATACAGCAGTCATTAATTCACAGCAGTGAAAATTCCCACTTCTCTCTTAGAAGAGGTGGCTTTTGATTTGACTCTTGGGTAACTCATAACTGTAATCCTAGCACTCTGGGAGGCCAAGATGGGTGGACTGCTTGAACAGGAGACCAGCTTGAGCAAGCTTATCTCTACTGAAAATAGAAAATTTAGCTGGGCATTGTGGCAAATGCCTGTAGTTCTAGCTATTGTTTCATTTTAAGTATTGAAATATTGAAAACTATTTTCTTTTGGGGGGGCCATCCAACTTTCATAACTTGTTTCATGAGCATGAAAGTTTACCTTGAGTTCCTCTGAAACAAGAGGCAACATTTTAAAAATTCTGCTCTTTGCCATTGGTTGAGTCCCTTTAATTGAGCAATCTTAATGAGCCTTTCTTATTCAAGACCTTTATTGAGTCTTGTATTTTAATCCTTGGGGTCCAGAAATAGTTTTTTCCCACTTTGAGGCACTTAATCTCTGGGCTGTCTCTCTTCCCTTTACATGGAGCAAGTGCCTCTGGCTCACTAAATGGTTCACTGAAAATCACTGACATGAGGCAGATTAATAGGAGAAAACACATTTATTTAATGTGTATACATGGGAGCCTTCAGAAAGAAGACTCAAAGATACAGGAAAAATTATCCATTTTTGTGGATAGGTTAGGTTTTGTGCTTAGGTTCAACAAAGCATGGACAGTCATGTTGAAATATGATTGGACAAAAAAGTTATGATCTAATGCTAACAGCCTGAGTGGGAAAACCCAGTAGGGGTTGAGTTGGTTTTCTTGCCTCTCTGCACACATTCCTTCTGTCTGGGTGTGAGGCACCCCTCTCTCCGGAATGGGGGTCTTACGACCTATAGCCAAATACGGTAGGTCAGGTAAGTACTTTAAGGCCAGTTTTTATACAGAATAACTTTAGATTTTATGCCTGGCTTTTGGGAACAGAGGCTTTGATGTTAATGACCCACCTTGGAGAAGAGGGGTTCTGGTTTTTATGGTGAGCATAAGGGAAGAATGGAATTGAAATGCAGGAGGTCAGAAGAAAGCCTTTTGGTTCTGAGGCCTTCATTTTGGTCACAGTTTTCTCAGTCTGACCACCTTCAGTTTCTGCTTGGAAATCATTGAAACCTTGCCTGAGTTTTCAGCTTTCTTATAATATGTTTTAACAAAAAACATCTTAAACACACCAACACTCTGGCTCTTTCCAGCTATTTCCCCTGAACTACGGGTTCAGTAGTCACAGGAACCACCCTTGAAGTATACAGTCAACTAATTTATCAATATTTTGCCACTGAATAACCTGGGTGCAAGTTTCCAGCCTGCTGTACCTGCTTGTACTTGCCAGCTTGACTGCTAAGCTAAAGTAACATAGTTGAAGTTCCCATTCTCACAGAACTCTACTGGAAGTTATCAATAGTTGTTTTAGTTGGTTGTTAGCACTAACAAATGGACTCCAAAATATGCAATGGCTCAAACACAACAGAAGTTTTTTTATCCTTTATGCTAACATTCCCAGGCAGATGTACTTGGTTGTCTATTTTCTGTGAGGTGACTCAGAGACCCAGGATCTTTCAAACACGGCTCTGCCACTCCCCAAGCTTTCATGTTCCTCTGTATCCAGTGGGTGGAAAGTGAAAGAAGGCATGGTGAAGGCACATTTCTTTCTTAAGAAGCCTCCTAAAAATTGATGCACGTAATTCAGTCACATGGCTATGTCTAATTTTAATGGGAGCTGAGTGATGTGAGCTAGCCAAATGACCAAGAAAAAGAGAAAGACCTGGATTTTGGTGAAGTGTTTGGCAGCTTCTATCACATATTAAAAGTATTTTTTGAAAGGTTTTCTTTTAGGTATATTTTCCTTTTGCTCTTATTCATATGTTTGAAATCTTTACATAATTTATCCCTATTTGACATTTAACTTCATGGAAGCATTTAATATTATATTATTTTATATTTCATTATAATGTATAGTTCCATATATTCCTTTTATTGAGACCATTTATTTTTAAGTTGGGAATGACTTTATTTTGAAGTGGGAAGCATCATGGAATATTTGGATAATCTATGAAAAAAAATTGACAATATTATTTTTGCATATTTCAGATCAAAGGAGTTACAATCAATTTGCAATTAAAACTTAATCTTAAATATAGTAACCTATAATGATGAATAATTTCCTAAATCCATCTGTAACAATAGAAAACGATAACTTAATGATTTGCAAGAACGCAGATGTGCCAATTATTTGCTGGAATTTTACTTAACATCAACTGCAATGCTCAGAAAGATAATAAGCCATGACCCAGATGAAAATGATTTTTCCTAAAGTTTTAAATAACTAATAAACTATCCCTAATCAAGACGTTTACAATGCATGAATTTTTTTTTAGTAAACACTCATAAGCAAGTCAGTTACTTTTGCTTCCTCAGCCTTACCTGTCTTATAAAGGAAGTCCAAAAACATTTGAGAGAGAGGGAGTACTGGGAAAGGATAAAAGTTTCTTAAATTGTAGTTGAGATTACGTTACGAACCCATTTATTTTGAGCAGAAGTGTTGCATGTTTTCATTGCGTTTCAGTAGAGACAAATCTTTACAAAAAAAAAAAATCAACCAGACCATTTGAGTTTTGGTGTTCTACTCTTGAAAAAGTTAACTAAGAAAAGGCTCTGGCTAAAGATTTAAAGACAATCAGGGATTAGATGATGTAGCAACTTTAATTTCTGTCAATTTTAGAGCACCAAATGTTTAAATTCTTTTCACATGCAAAATAGTACTTGTTAAGTCTGCTTCTATAACTCTCTGTTGCTGGAAGTAAAGTGAACAAGGTAATGTATGAGATAATGAAAAACATTTAAACTCTAGGTCTTTGGGAAATGATACAGCTATCTAATAAAACAAATTTAAAATCAACAAACTAAAGAGACAATAGTTAAGCAGAATGACAACACTTATATGAATAATGACAAATCCACATAAGAGGAAAGAACAGGGTGTATTCCAGCAAATGATGTTGAGACCATCTTAAAGCTACTGAGTTTCAGGCTTGAGTTTTATGAACTTTAAAGGAGATTATTTTTAAAATGCTTGAATTTGTCTGTAAGTCTGTATTCTTTGAAGGCTAGATAGGAATGGCTTACAATAAAAGAAAATAAAACGGCCCAAACATGTTCACAGCAATATTTTATAGCACATTTTCATAAGATTCCTTTCAAATCCAAGATCTTAATAACATTTACACATATCCATTTGATATTTCCTTATGTACTCACTATTATTTTGTGTAACAGTCGTATTAACATTTATTTTTCTGTGACAGGGATTAGGGCTGACTTTTATGTAACACCATCAGTGAAGCGTGATGTTTGCTCATTCCATGTAAGTACTAAAATGTGCACAGATTTCTCACATAAAGGTGAAGAAAAATAACTTTTAACTCACACAAAAATTTATTCTCTGGAAAATTAAATTGTCATTAAAATCTCCTCAGAATAATAATTTTAACATGTTTTACATTGTTTACACAGAGTCAGCAATTTCTTTACATAATACAATGATACAAAAGGAAGACAGCACCGAGACCATCGGTGTACAGAGAGTAGAAAAAGCAGATGAGGATAAAATGTAACGCACACATCTCAACTACAGGAAAATGATCACGCTCATTCTATAAAATGGACTGCTTCACACACACATCTGTTTATATTCATGACCAAAAATTCAAATTAATGTGTGATAATAATAAAACACTGTTGTTAACCACACAGACACTTGTATTGATAAGAGCCATATTTCAAACCCAGGGAAATGATAATCAGCAGTGTATTTCTAAGGTTGTTTGATAGAGTTTTGCTCACAGAGCATTTAAACTTCATCACACTGTTACATCCATTACTAGAAAAGCAAGTAAGAAAGCTCTGTAGAAACTATACTATTAAGGAACTTTCTTGCCTCAAAAAAATGAAAAAAATAGGGAGGGAGGGAGATATTGAATAAAAAAATTCCGCCAATTGAGTTCTCCATAAAAATTACGTTATTTTAAGAAATAAAATACAATATAAGAGTACTGGGCAATGATGAAGCTCATGAGTTTTAGAAAGAATAAATCCCAACATTTATCAACATCCTTAAAACTCATGTAATTACCTTTCCTCAAGACCAACTTAACTGTAAAGCAATATTTATACATGTTCTTTCTTATTTCAAAATTCAAGTAAAAATCTAGCTAAAGTTTGACTGTCTGTTCTAAACTGCTTTAAAGATTCCTCAAAATTGTTGCCACTATTTTTTTCAGCACAAAGAACAAAAGTCATCTCAACAAAACTATGTAGAAACATAATAAATTAATTCTGTAATGCAAGCTACCTCTGGAATTTTTCTCTTGATAAACTTTAAGTAATATTTATAACATCAAAATTGTGTTTGGAAGTATCACCATTAGTTTCCAACTGTGCTTCAAATAATTACTCAAATATACTTAAATACTAAAAGAGCCAATTAGTGTGAAAAAGCAACCCTGGTCTCCTCTCACACAAGTGTGACATAATTACAGAATATTATTATTATTATTATTATTTTATTTTTTCTTTTTATTTATTTATTTATTTTGCAGTTTCTGGCCAGGGCTGGGTTTGAACCTGCCACCTCTGGCATATGGGGCCGGCGCCCTATTCCTTTGAGCCACAGGTGCTGCCAATTACAGAATATTATGAATCTACTCAATCTTTATCTAAAAAGATTGCCCAAAACAAAAATAAGCACTCTTCCTCCTCCCTCTACTTCACCAAAAATCCTTCCCACGACTCCAAGGTATTTACTTCCGTTTCTATTTTTTTTTAATTGCTTGTTTAAAGCCACATGTAAAATATAAAAAACTTTTCATATAAATAATCACCTAAAATTCCTTACTTCCCAAAAGTTGGCTTCTATACTATTATAAGTGCAATTACATGTAGGTATTTGAAGTGCTATCTGATGTCAGGGTGCTGAGATACTGAGTGCTATCTGATGTCAGGGTGCTGAGATACTGAGCCTTGACAGCTTAGGGGTCTCTTCCCCTGTTGGTGCTTATGCATTACTCTCATCAACATTAAGGGGGGTTCTGAGCAGGAATCACTAGTGGATCTACCCCTGAGGGTATAAATGGTTTGGTCTTCACTGAAAATTATACCATCAGGAGGAGGATAGAACACCCAGAAAATGAAAAATGAAGTGCGGTAAGTAGGTTCATGGCCACTCATCTTCAACCAGAAGGAAGTGGTGAAGAGAAACAAAGAATCTCGTAAGGAAAAATTTCAGTTTTCTTAATAAGTAAAATAGCCACATTTAATGGTAATTGCTTAGATTTGTGAAAATATGTACTCCAGCAATACTGGAATATATGAACAAATTTTAGAAAACTATATTTTCAGTGTATAATGGAGTATTATATTTAATCTGTTTGATATTCATTTTAAACACATTGTCAGGCAAAAGACCACACATAAAAGGAATAAGCAGAAAGGTACTAAGGTTTTCCTTTTTAAAACAATCTTAAGTATTTAAAAGAGAAGATCAAATATCAAATAGTACAAACTGAGTTTACTGATAACCAGAATAATAAAGATGAGGGTGAAGAAGTATCCTGAGATAATAAGACAATTTGTGATTCAGACTGCCAAACTGACACTGAAGTAACGTCAAATATCTTGCACCAACCATTGCCATAATACTGACTTTGTTCTCATAATTACCTAGTTAGACATTTTTATATCCTAAGAGGTTGAAATTCTACAACAAAATCATGCCAAACTTTTATTAGATTAATAGGCAATATCCTTCTCTGCATCCAGCCCATTCACCAAGATTTTAGAGTACGTCACACTATTGATAAGTATACAACAACTATCACAGGAGCAACAACAAACCTCTTATGATGGAAGTGTACTATGCTTTGCTTTCCCTGTAGTCTCCAAGAAAGTCTCTCTGGTCCCACTTCCAGTCTATACAATTAAGAGAAAAAAAGTCAGCACTTTCTGATAGGAATTATTCGGCTTTGATGAACTAACTATGGTATCCAGTGTGAATGTGTAAAAGTGAGAGCACGAAAAAAAGGCAAGGAGTAAAGAACTATTTTTTAAAAGACACATACTAGTCTAAACAGGGAGAGAAAACAATACTTTTTTACAGTCATTTTCAATATTGGACTAATAATTCCAATCCATCAAACACTGTCATTTTAAGTCTCTTAACCAGCTTTCAAACAGTATGACCAGATCAAACACAGCGATACACCAACAGTTGCAAACAGCCTAAATCCATAACAACATTATTTCAAACATTCAAATAAAACCTTAATTTTTCAATAGGTTGATCACAGATCTTTGTGGGGAGAATTTTCAAAATATAAAATGTATTCATGTGAAATATTAAATCACAGGAGGAAGTATGGTTGTACATGAAACGAGGGGAAAGAGATACTCAGATGTACCTTATTCATGGCATTGATTTTGAGAGAAAGAGAAAGTCCTGAGGCTGCAGTATTAACTTGCTATTTGAAATACAGGACCTTAAGAAAAAAAAAAAAAAAAAAAAAAAGCAATCAAGGAACTAGAGATTAGAGAGAAGTGATAGAAACACGGCTTGTTCCTAGTGAAGAATCCAGTTCTGAAGTTCATCTGATGAATGTGATGACAACGAAGCCATTTAGCATGATGACAAGGAGGGGCCGGAAAGCTTACAACACACAGCAATTTAAAAATGCCCCCACATATGGCTGCTTACACATTTGCTTAAAAGTCAGTCTTACTTCACTTAGAACACTGAGAAATTATTAGCTAAGTGTCTCCCTCAAACTCTCTCTTTGCCTTTTCAGAAATCAAAAAACCAACATATTTCTTCACTGTACCAAGGAACACTTTGAAAAAGTTATGTTGAATATGAATGAAATGGATTATTACTTTTTTTCATTAAATACCTTTCTAAGGAAGCACACACACAAAAAGATCAGTAACACTCATCCTCATCTTAATCGCTCTCTTGTTTATCACTATTACACTTAAAGGTCTAATCTCTGAGCACTGAAACATTGCTATCAAAAATTCTATGTAACGAGCTCTATACCAATATATCTATATATCTATTGGTATATTCTATACCAATATATCTCAGACAGAATTTCTCAGTGAGCTTAATAAAATGCAGGTTCTCAGGCTCCTCTCCAGAACAAATGAATAGAATTTCTGGAGGTGGAGTTCTGGAATAAAAGTTAACCTCCCAAAATAACTCTTAAGTACACTTTAGTTTGGAAACCACTATTTTATATTTTGCCCTTGGAAAGAACAGGTGCCCCAGAGTTTGAGGGGAATGTAAACTGGATTAGTTAAAAGCCAGCTCAGGGGCTATCTTCTCCAGGAAGCTTTTGCTGAATTCCACGCTGTACTCCTTCACTAAACTGTACTGTACTCTGTACATGCCTCTCAGTGCTTCTTTATTTAGGCCAAAATCACTTCATTCTGTGTCTATCTTCCTGGCTTAGAATGCAAGCCCCATGAGGCTAAAGACTTAAACTTTAATCTTTGCATCTGTAGCACTTAGAACAACACATGTCACATTGTTGGTACTCATATATATTCAATGAAGGAATAAATAAATCCATATATAATACAAGATTCACAAAAAAACTGAGAATCATGTAACAGTATGATTAACTTCATCCATAGGGAATTTAATTTTCAATTCAATATTTATTGTCTGGCTACTATGAAAAAAGAGGTACAAGAGAGATTATGACAAGGTATTTACTACTACGTAGGGGGAAAGAGAGAAGTAATAAAATTAACTATAATATTTGTCAAATCTTAATAAAGAGTATAGAAGAAATGTAAGTAAACTGCAATGTGAGTACAGCGGAAGACAAGAGTTTTCTTCTCCTTCTAAGTAAGATCTGGACTAACAGGCATAGGCTATGTCCTTCACAGGGTAGAAAGAGAGTCATATATAATTAAAGTATCTTGGATCCCCAAAAGTGGTCAAAGGGCAAAACAAATTTATTAATATACTTCCACAAAAATAAGTATTAGCTAAATTGAAAGACAAAATTAATCTCAAGTCTTTTAAAATCAAAGTCACCTACAAGGTATGACACGAAAGTAACGTGTATCCCAAAAAGAAAAAAAAAACCAACTCTGTTCTTCTTTTCTTATCTTTTCTCTTTCCCCAGCTGGTTTCCCCCCCCTTACTTTTGCTATTCAATTAAGGTAGGTGAGATTATCAATGAAGAAAATGTCATAACTTCTTTGCATCTAGTAAAGGGGGATACAGCTGCAATATGCATGGTGTGGGTTTTAGAGCAATTCCCTCCCGGTTCCAATTCCACTTCGACTGCTCACTTATTGGTTACTTTGGGAAAGTCTGTTTAACCTCTCTGTTTAACCTCTGCTGCAATCTTTTCATTAATGAGATGTTGATAATATTATAATACTTACCTCATAGTATTGCTTTGAAAATGAAACAAAATTATAAATTATTGTATTAGCTCTTAGTAAACTGTAGCTGTCAACACTATCATTATTCTATACTTTGGAGGGCAAAGGTGATGTTTAAAATTAACTTAGAAAATGCTTTGAAGCATGCTTAACCTTACACTCAATATTAAGTTTGGTTGGTAATAAAGATACATTGATGGCTACCTTCAATGTGGCCACAGATGAATTGGGGACAGTGGATAGAAAAGAAATAAAAATGAAAATGTTTACTATAATAAATCAACATGAAAAATCTCTACGAGTTGTCTAGTTCATTTAGGCATATGGCAATTTTATGCAAATAAATTTGTATCCTTTCTATTCAAATCTGGATAGGGACCTTGAAAAATATTTGTTAATGACTGCTGTCCTTCCTCCATCTAAAATTCATTCTTCCAAATAGCCTATTTTATTGTTTACTGGAAAGACCATGATATCATTTGATCTCCTCATGTTAACTTCGCCTTGAAGAATATCCTCAATTCTCTTACCTCTTTTCCCTATTGGTACCACCTTACTTTGCAATTATTGATTAGGCTTCTGGTTCACTTGATAAGTGAAATGAAAATGATGATAATATCAAGCAAATAATTTAACATACAGCCAGCCCTAGGCACCTGCACTAGCCTGGATGAAACTGCCCTGGCCCTACACTTAAGTGTGTGTATATTAATCATAACGATTTGGGTATTTTTTCATTAGTTTTTCTTTTCTTTAATTGTTCCAATTTATTATTTATGTCATCAAATACAACATTATTGAGGATTCATTCAATGTTTAGTAAGACAAAATACAAATATATTTCAAAGAAAATGTGGTTAGTACCAAAGACACAAGATTAGAAGAAAGCTTCTAAAAGATAAGATGATGTTATACTAAGCAAATTCTTTACTGATATAACAGTAAAGAATAACAAATTCTAGCTTACAATAATACATAGTACATTTTGTTTCCTAGGCAGTAATAAGTATATGCTACAGCTCATTTGGGAGATAAATAAATCCTGTAATTCTAGACTCATGGGCTCCCATAAAAGCCAGTTAATTGTCACATTTGGACTATCTCATTTTATTATAAAATGTAGGGAATTTTAACAGAACAATAATAAGAATGTGGGTTGTCTTTCTCAAGTTTCTAAGCCAACACCTGCTGCCCACCAGTGGGCCCCTATTTGCTTTACTTACTGAGATATAAGGATTTTGCCTTTAAGCTTTCATGCAAATTCAAGCACGCCAAGAAAATAGTACAGTCTTCTTGTATACTAGATTCTGCAGAGTGAAATGGGTCTCTTGAGCCCTATTTAATCCTTTTTTAAAGTTATGGATAATCTGGGGGGAGTAATTACTGTAAGCTGTGTCAATCTACAGGAAAAAAGATATATATTTGGCTATTGTGGAGAATGGCAGTAGATAGGACCCTAAACCAAACAGAATATCTAGTAAATATACAAAGGAGAAAAATAATGCATAAACTTGAGAAATATTTCTCTATTCAATTATCTGAAAACACCAGGACATCTTCATCTTCACAAATAAATATACGCATAAACATATACATGTATATGCTGTACGGGTATAGGTACATGTGTTTATACAGACATGCACACCCATATAGATGATATCAGCTTTGAGGAGTTGGTAGCTAGGGTGGAGGCAGGGTCTTTCCTGAAATTTTTAGAAACCAATTAATTTTTAGGACATAAAGGATCTGCTACTTACACCAAATAAACCTATAAGGATATATCAAATCACATGTACAATTCTGGGCATAGTCTGAAAAAAGGTAGATTTAACAAATAACAAGTAGGTCTTTTTCTTACTAAAGGTGAAAGCACCAAGCTGGTCTTATTAATGTGTTTGATTATGCTCTGTTACAGCTACAAATAAGACTGATAACTCTTTTTATTAAGAAGATACTGGTTGTTAGCAATGTAGTCAGTTGTTTCAAAGCCAAAAAAAGATAAATCATAGTGTCAAATAACCTTAAGTCCAATTTCTCAGAAAAACTACTTTCTTCCTTCCAATCTTTTTCGATACTGTTGTTGAAAACACTTAAATGAGATATTTTGCCACTTGATTCATGTTCTAACTCTATAATCTAATCATTTATTTAAAAGAAAACCTAGAACAAGCTTATTGATGTAACAATAAAAAGATGGATTTTTCCCTTTAATGCAACTCTCAACATACATCCTCAAACTTCAGTCACCCAATATAGCATTTGTATTTTTTCTTATAATTTATATATATGAATGCCTAGAGCTGCCACCTTTTAAACTAAAAAATATAGAAGTTCACGGTCTTTTGGATTTCTTTTAAGGCCTTTCACTACAGCCAAGCTGAAGTAATAGTATCTATGTACGGTTTTGTTATTATGGTAATAACAAATTCTAGCTTACAATAATATATAGTACTTAGTTGGGACTAGGAATAATGATATACTGCATTTTGGTAACTGGTAAATAGTTATGTTTTATGAGAAAAAAATATTTTTCCTATATACAAAACACTCTATTTAATAAAGTATTATGCATAAAATTATATATTAGGTAAGAAGCAAAACCATAAAGAAAACAGCTTATAATATTCCTGATTAGAGTTCCTAAATATAAAAACAAATGAAAGTGCCTTGCCATTTTAAAAAATTAGTACGTTATACAACTTATATATACTTCAGAGGAAATAAAGATCTTGTGACACTGTTCTGAGGAATTTTTACATTTATAAAAATCGAAGGCCTAATTTTGCAAATACAACTTTCAAGCTGTATGAGCAAATTTAACTTACATGAAAGGCACAAGATGACATTACGTTGAAGAACGTTATTTGTAAATTTCATAAAATCTAGTCACAAGTCACTAGAAACGTCATAAGGAATCTCAGAACTGGTTTTAACATGATGCTCTGATTCAAACTGAGCACTGGATAGTCTTTATATCACAAATATAAATTGAAGTAAGAGTGACAATTTAGAGAGAGAACAGTTTCTGTTTTTGAATGCTATCTTCTTTATGCAGTGTTGGTTACTAAATATTCAGAGCAGACAGTTAAAATTTTCTTAAACTGGAATTGTTTTCAATTTTCAACAGCTTAATCTACTGTATTCTCAGTTTGTAAAAAATGTACTCTCACATTACTGTAACTTTAAAGAGTCAATCACCGAAAGAAATTTTAAAGTAAAAGTCCTGCTCTATTGGCTTCCTACATTGGAATACAAGAATACAGGAAGTGCTTTCAACAGAAAGTTACATTGTTCTACAGTACAACCTGTCTAAAAGACTTGCAAGGGACCAGTACAGTGACCTGGTCTCTTTGGATCAGGCAAAAGCAGAGGCAAATGAAGAAATGAACATTTTAAAAAATAACATATTTTTAAAATTCCTTTATGAAAATGAATACTTGTTTTCATTTAGATTTAGTACTATTGAGAACTGAGGCACAATGAAACTAAGTGCACAAAGGGAACATATTTGAAATAAAACAATTTCCAATCTGAGTGAAACTCTTCACCACCACCTATGACTTGGAGAACTAAGATCAGGTCATTAGAGAACTACTTTTTCATATCAAAGAACATTACAAACACCAGGACTGGTCAGTCAGAATGTTTTATAAATAATATATAGGGTGATACTAAAATAGTGTTGTAACTAAACTTCTGATTCTTAAAATCACTTATAATTTTGATTTTTTATGAAATTACTGGCTCTTTTGCGAAATTAAAATTAACTTCAAATCAAAAACATGTTACTGAATCTCTGGAAGAATGTTAGTTTAACAATGATGATGTAAGTTTCTTGGTTTTCCAAACAAGCTCTACCAGAGACACACCTTTTCTTCATGTATGTCAATGTTAGATGTTATTTCCACAAAATTTAGAGCATTTTGGTAGAATGCTGAACATGATTCTTCAAAGAAAAGCTCTTCCATCGGTGACTAGGTAAAAACAGTAATGCTGCAATCAGAAATGCGCTGCCTTGGGTCGTAATTGCTCGCTTACCCTATTCATCACGACTCTAGTAAGGCATGCCATCTACATACTTGCTGTCCTTTTGACTCTTTCATTTCAGTCCAGTGATTGAGTTCTTCTTCTCCAGAGCTGTTCAAACCTAAAGAAATCCAGCCTATCATCTCTTTCCTTTTCATGCTGCGTTTGTTATACACAGACAGTATCAGTGTCACATCAGAAAGTTGAAATAGGGCCACTTGAAAAACAAAAGTTTCCTTGTACACTGGATTTGGCTGCCCTCTGCGAATGGATGTCTTGCATTTGGACATCTCTTGCCCCATGGAATTCAGTAGAGTTAACTTAACATATGTATCTAAAGAAAAAAAACAACAACAACAACATACCACAAATATAATTTGAAACAAATCCAAAACAATTTTCTTATAACATAGGCTAAGAAGATTAAGTATTTAAACTTTATAAGGTTATGGTGTATACCATGCTTAATAGAAATTCAACCAATTCCATTTTGATGTAGATGCTTATAATAATGTGACAAATACAGAGAATGCTAAGAAGGCCAAAAGAAGTATTTAGGGGTGATAATATCTCAACCTCACTATTGCTACATAATCATTAGAATTTAAAGGTATACCTCATAATCCTTCCCCACCCCCTTCCCACACCATCCTTGACCTCCCACTACCCCCCGGCCCATCATCCCCATTTAGCTTCACTAAGCAGGACGTCATAGCATTAATAGACACTTAGCAAGCTCAATTAGCCACAACACTGTAAAGCATTCCACTGTGTTTTCAGAGAATAAGAATAAACAAACAAATAGAAATGAAGGCAAATGGTGAAGAGGAAAAGAAGACAAGAATGCAAAGATGACATCAAAACAGCTTAGGATGAAATGTCAAAAAAATCTCTGCATGGATGTGGTTTTTAAATATATTTTAAAAACACTGAAGGGCCAAAATGAAGCCAAATGCATTATGGGTTCAAAGTTTAGCAAACAAAGTAAAAATTTCTTCTGGTTTCATGCAAGAATACATTTAATGTGCTTTGGGGTAATTAAAATACTATAGGATTGCTTTTAGGCACAATATAATGTGAAATTGTAAGTATGATATCTTAACTATTTTCATGAATTATAAAAAAATTGATGTGATGTTTAGTGTACAAACTGAAACATAACAGTTCATTGCCTGATTATTTGGGAGATAAATCCTCTCTTTAAAAGATTGTGTTTTCAAGTTCTTTAGACTCATGCAAATGATCTTCAGCATGTTGATCCATCATGTGTACTTCATATCAAAATTTTAATTAAAGAAAATTGCAGTATTTCCCATGGAATATCTATTTCTGTTGTATGAATCAAAGTATAAATGAATGAACAAATAAAAACTTTTATTTTAAAAAGTTTTGCTTATTTTATAGATACTCTGAATACCATCATCCATAATCAGAGATATATTCTAAGTTAGTTTTATTTAAAGTACCACAGATAATAAATGTGCATTGTTTTGGAAACCAACATGGTGGACAGCTTCACTGCTGGCAAGTTTTAGGGTATTTTGGTTTTGCATGAAAAGACAACATCCAATTAGCCTCTACAGGAACTCACCTCGGATTATATAAACCTGTCCACCTATCAAGTGTTTTAGACAACAGAACAGTCCATCTGACAACAGGGGGTGGAAAGCAGTAAAAGAAATAATGACCAGATGTCAATCACTGGGTGAAAGAGGGTCAAAGGTTAGAATTAAAGAGGAAACACTGTTCACTGGAGTGGAAGAGCACAAAACTTTAGCATTTTAATTCAGGTAGAGGGTTGAACAAAAGGGTTGTTGGGTAAATTTCACGGAATGAGAATTTTTAAGGTCATTGTGTAATCTTTTTTTTTTTTCCCCCCTTCCCCAGTCATTGTGTAATCTTAAACAAAAATTACACTGTTTTAAAGGGGAACATCTTTCTAATGATATCCTCTTGGTCTAAAGCACATTGAACATAGAATCATGCAAATTATCAGACTATAAAAGACTGAATAAAAGTCTTTAAAGGATCATTATTATTATGATGCTAAATTTTATCTAAGCTATGGTCAATATTTCAAGTACTTTTATTACTCCTAATGTAATATAAAATTAACCTATGCAAAATAAAACAACTATCAAAATTGTTGTTCTTGAATGTTGCTACTGTTTCTTTGGATAAAATTGGAATTATTCAGTCTGTAACATAGTTCAAAGATTAGAACCTAGGTATATGTGAAGGCTACAATCTTATATAATATATACAGATTAGGATAAACTGATAAAAAACTGTTTTACCTTTTACTTTATAAAATATTGCACTTTCAAATAACATTATTTTTAATGACTTATATTTACTTACTAGTTAGCTCCAGCTGACACCACTGATCATCCTTACACTGAAAATCTAATTTAAAAAGTCAACTGCCGTAACCTACTTTTTAACCTTAAAGATCAATGCTCTGTTGTGGATGTTAATTTTTCTAACCTGTTTATTATCTGCCCCAGCTTCTGGCACCCTTTCATTTTATTTATTTATTTATTTTTATTAAATCATAGTTGCGTACATTAATGCATTTATGGGTACAATGTGCTGGTTTTATATAAAATTTGAAATATTTACAACAAACTGGTTAACATAGCCTTCACTGCACTTTCTTAATTATTATGTGAAGACATTTATACTCTACACTTGATAGATTTGACATGTACCCATGCAAAATGCACCCTAGGTGTGTAGCCACTCTGTTAGAAACTTTACTTCTGAAACACAAGTCAGAAGTAAAACAAAGGGGTGTGGTCATTCTTTGTTTCTATCAAAGTGGCTACAGTAAGGACAGAAAGATAAATGTATCATTTCATTCTGCTTTTTAGCATCTCTAGTTAAATGTTTGTTAAAAAAAATTATTAAACTATTAACTGAAGCATGAGTGGCAAACTGATAGCTTTGAGCTCAATGTGACCTCAAATGATGTCTTGTTTATCTGGCACGGTGCTCACACACTTGTGAATTGGAATGTCTTAGGGCAGGATGTGCACTCTTGTGTTTATCACAGCCCTAACCATGCTCTCTCTCTTTCATTCACAGATTTTACTCAGTTAAGTTCTCAAATTGCAGGCCATTTGAGTTTGCATTCTAAGTGTGTATTAATGAAGATGATCAAGTCACACATCCAAGACTGTTTATTCTAGTAATTGCTTCTTCCACTGAAAATTTCCTTCTGAAATGAGAAAGTGAACAACAATAATTCCATCCTTCTTTTATGCATCTTTATCTAATTTGAGTCTCACAATTACCCTATAGGAGACATGACCTTAATTTTACCTAGGAAGAAGTAAGGAGAATGAGGTCATTTGTTCAAGGCTAGTAATATTAATATAATTTAAGCTTTCAGACTTTTAATTCAGGATAGATATATTCTGTGATACATGTATTACTTGGTGCAAGCCAAATATATTTTTACTACTTTTTACCTTTCTGAAATAAAGAATTTTTATGCCATTTAGAAGTAAAGTTGATTTAATTCAAGGAGGGAATAAGATGGAAAAAGTTTCTCCTCCTTTAATAATTACTTGCTACTTGGAATAAAAGACTGCATTAAGCAAGTCTGTGAGAAATCTTTAAACAAATTTCAGGTGGCATCATTGTCTAAGATTTCCTTTCAAATTTTTAGTATAGGGCATTAACAGCTCTAAGATCAGATGTACTGTCTATAAAGAAGGTGCTACCTCCCCAGTTTACCTCTTACAGACACCAATGGTTTTAGAGTCACACTGGGTGATGCTTTCTTTATACGCCCATAATCTACCCTCCCCTCCCTGAACTAAGGCAGAGATCAGGAGAGAGAAGAGTGAGAGGCATATGGACAGGGCAGAGGTCTGCCATCTAGCTTTCCCTTCCTTGTATCCAGGGTAAATAGCAAATTCTTTCTTAGTCTGTTCATCCTGGTAACAGTAAAGCCCATTCCATTAAAGAGTAGCAGTACTAGGTTATAATTTTAGAGAAGAAAAAAAAATGTGAAGTGACGGTTTCTTCTTATATTGTTACAGGAGAGAGAAAGGAAAATATAGAAGTAAATGTAATAGTTGCATGCATAGTGTTGCATGCAGAGAGAAAACATTAATCTCCAGTTAACAATGCTGTATACATTCCTCTTCATATTTGTGAATACTATTCACTTTTTTTAAACCCTGTAACTTTTTCTGGCATTAAAAGATAATGGCTATGATAGGAATAATTTATTTTGCAGATACTATGAAAGTTTAAAAGTTCTGTCAACTTATAATTAATATTTTGAATTTCAAATTTTTCTACTTCCCAAATGACTAGAAATAGAAAACATGAAACAGATTAGCTGATGATTACACCATTTCATTTTGATTGGCTAAGGCTAAATGATAGGATTGAAGCCCCGTAACGCTGAGAGTCCCACGAATGCAGAAAACATTAGAATTAAAAAAATATTTTCCCACTCACTCGGTGGTCTGTTTGCTGCCAAGTTTTTGAAGTGGCTGCCTTTTATCACTTCTGCTGATAGTCTTCCAGTTGTGGCATTATAAAGCAGGCCGATGAGGATTTCTGGAACTGAACCGTGTTCAAGAGACTGACATGAGGATGCACTTTCACTACAGGACACTTCTGACACACTCATTTGGGATTCACAGCCCTGCAATAAAGTTAGATTTTTATAGTATTTTGCAAATAAATATATTAAGAGATATAGTGTTAATGCATTTATTGGAATGAAGAAGTTAAATGACAATGAAGACAAGAGCTATAAACTAAACCACCCAAACACCAGATGAGAACTGCTGTCTTTAGCATATTTTAGACCCTGGATCCCTTTAGTTTCCAAAAATATAGGGAGAAGTAATAGGAATTGAGAAATTTTCATAAATCTCTCCATATTTATATACGAACCATAGAAGATAAATTTTTTACTTAACTTATAGATTTTAATGAACTATTTACTCAATGTGAAAAATTGCTGCTTAAAAACTTAACCTTAAAAGACTGGCACACAGATTTAGATTAAATTATATTAAATGTTCTACTGTGCCTTTAAAGACAAACATTGGAAAACTTTGAATAAATAAACAAAACTACTAATTGTAAGCCAACATCTAAAACAGAGATACAGAAAAGTTTAAAAGTATAAAAAATGCTTTTAATGTGTGGCTTTATTTATTTTAATTTTGTTTCAGAATATTATGAAAGTACAAACATTTTGGTTACATAAACTGCTTTTGTACCACTTGAGTCAAATTTATAAGTCTGCCCATAACCCAGAGAGTATTCGCTGTACCCCTGAGGTGTGAATTTACCCATTCCCTCCTCCCTTCTCCCACCTGCTTCATTTCCCATGAGTGTAATTTCCTTATGAGCACATAAGTGTTGATCTGTTTATAAAAAATTATCATGCAATCAATAACGAAAAGAAAACTGATGTAGCTACACTAGGGTTGGCCTTCAGGCAATAACAATTATCAAAGATAAAGCAGTACTCTTAATAATGACAAAACATTCAAATTACTAAGAAGTAAAATAATTCCAAATTTGCATGCATTTAATAACATGAACTCAAAACACAGAAAGTAAAAATTTCCACAACTAGAAAGAGAAATAGAGAAACCCTTAACTGGTAGGGACGTCAGCACACTTCTTTCAGTAAATGACCAAATGAGCAGACAAGTAAATATAGTAAGGATGTAAAAGATATCACAAGAAGCAAAATTGCATAATGGTCATATGTAGAACATTATACTCAACAACTACAGAATATACAATTTTTTGATTGACTAAAAATCTAAACTATTCTCTAGAGGAGAATAAAATCCTTATATCTTCAGAAATTAAGGACATACTTTTAAATAAAACATGGGTAACTAAATGATAATAAAAATAAGTGATTGGAAAAGACAAACATCTAGAGAGTCCTCTTTAAAGACATGAAAGAAAGGGGCGGAGATAAGATGGCTAACTGAAGCCAGCTTTCCACAGAGGTTCCTGTCCAGAAGGAGAGTTAAAGAACAGAAATTTGTCAAGTAACCTGGTGGATTAGAGCTGCACCAGGAGAGAAGGTTGAAGAACGCACATCAACCCCACCAAGGAGAGCTGCGACCCCAAGGATACAAACAAAAGGTACAAAATCCATCACCAAGCGGACAGGAATCCCCTCCCCCATAAGAACAGCTCGGAGTGCCCCACAAACAAATGAAGAGAGTTCAAAGGTCCTCCCACTACACTCCATGGGAGAGACCCTCTAAAAACTGGACCTATCTCCCCTATTACGGTGCCACGGTGCTCTCTTACCAGGCATAAAACTGTATAAAACTGTATATATTCTCTACCTGCAATTCTGAGCTCCCAGCACTCCCCTCCACTTTCACTCTGAGGTCTGGAGGTCTGTCCCCCAGGAGTCCAGATTCTTGGGTTATTTCTCGAGGGTAGTAGACAGGGATCAGCACTGCAGCTGGGCAGTGCTGATTCCATGGCACAGAAGTGAGGAGAGGATGGTCAGCTGAGAGGGAACCATGCCGGAGCGGTGTTGCCCCGAGGTGCAGAGCAGCAGCCGTTTTTTGCAACAATAGGGCTCACCACTGGATATTCCTAAGTCACACCCCCTGTCTCTCTGGGCAACCAGAGGCGGCCGGGCATTTTCTAAAGTGACAAACACCAGTGGAACAGATCTGGAACGGAAACGCAGGCCCCGTGAGTAAAGGGTTTGCCTGAGGTAGTACTGGCTTGGGTGGAGCACGGGGACTAGAAAACGCACGCGCAGAGCCAGGAGATTCCAAGGGTGGGACTGACCCAGAGGACTGCTTTACTGAGCCTAAGACATACCCATCCCCCAGGGAACCATCAGCTTAAACAAAGGAGTGCAGGCAGAGGCTGGCTCTGACAGGTAACCGTGCTGCGAATACAAACAGCTGAGACTGTACAGAAGCACAGACAGGGCCTGAGGGACAGGTTCTAGGATTTCAAAACAGCTTCTCTTCTGCAGGGGAACTAAGCAGGGACAGAAACAAATTCCCACAAAGTTGTTCCGTTCTGTCAGTAACATCAATCAGGGGTGGGGCTGGAACTGAGTGAACACCCCCCCCCCCAGCCTCCATCAAGCACCTGAAGTTGACAGGCCTCACCTCGCCCTGCTGGATAGAGGCAGAGAATGGTGGCCTGAGCAGGTATAGATTTCCTTGTGAGTCAGGCAGATGTAAACCCCTGGAGTATCTGCTCATTTGAGGCAACTGGTGTCACAGCCCTGCAGGGCTATCAGTGATTGGGTGTAACAGAGATGCAAGGTGGGGAAGGAGACATCAACCTTCCCAGACTAATCTATTTGCTAGGTGGGTCCTCCTGACTCCACGGAGCACTGGAGCAAGTCATATTTGAGTTGTCAGCAGACCCCTGCAATCCAGTTGCCAGAGACTTTTAAACCCTCCCACCTGAGACAGGTGCTGACTAGACAATTCATTTGGACCTTTTGAAATAAGCCAATCGCCCAAGGACTATCCAAGTGGTGCCCTGAGTGTGTGGCTGTAGGAAGGTTTGACTTTCCTTTTCCAATGTTGCCTGTGGGGCGTCGCAGTGACTTAATTGCTGGTATTTCTCCACAGCTGAGACTTCAACCCAGAGTAACTGTTCCACTAGGGTCAGACAGAGACCAGCTGAAAACAAGACAGAACCACTTAGCCCCACTGCACCAAACAGGTCCCCAATTTCTCAGGCCGTAGCACTATACAGGTCCTCAACAAAGCTCCAGGGGAAAAGTCAAATGGTGTAAAATAATCATGGGGCAGAATCTGTGGGAAAACTGTGGAAAACTGGTAGCAGGAATAACCAGAATAGATCAAACCCCCCCCCCCCCCAAGGAAAGATATGGCAGATGTAACTGAAGATCCCATTCATAAACAGCTGGCTGAGATGTCAGAAATCAAATTCAGAATTTGGATTGCAAACAAGATTAATAGAATGGAGGAAAATTTGCAATTAGAAATTCGAGGAGCAAATCAAAAGTCGGAATTAGAAATTCGAGGAGAAATTCAAAAGTTGTCTCAAGAATTTAATGAATTTAAAGACAAAACCACCAAAGATTTAGATGCACTGAAGAAAGAATTTGCAGTGCTCAAAGATCTGAAAAATACAGTAGAATCCCTCAGTAACAGAGTGGAGCAAGCAGAAGAAAGGATTTCTGAC